>JAGIQG010000017.1:2184019-2368492 GCA_024679065.1 Sphyrna mokarran | reverse complement strand
TCTGCAGAAAATGCAGATGTATGGGATAGAGGGTGATTTAGCTAATGGGTAGGAATTGGCTAGCAGATAGAAGACAGAGGGTGGTGGTGATGGGAGATATTAATCTTGGAGTTCGGTGACAAGGGTGTAACTCAGGGGTCTGTTTTGGTGCCCCTGCTGTTTGTAATTTTTATAAATGATCTGGATGAGGTATGAAGGATGGATTAGTAAATTTGCAGATGGCACTAAAGTCGTGGAGTGGTAGATAGTGAAGAGGAGTGTTATAGTTTGCAGAGGACTTGGACAAGTTGCAGAGCTGGGACGAGAGGGGCAGATGGAGTTAATGTGGAAAAGTGTGAGGTAATGCAATATGGCAGAAATAATAAAGTGTAGAGTATAGGGCAAATGGTAGGATTCTTAGTGTCTAGATGAAACAGAGGGATCTTGTGTGTATGTGCATAGATCCCTGAAAGTAGGCAGTCAGGTCGAGAAGGTTGTTAGGAAGGCATATGGAGTCTTGGCTGTTATTGGTAGGGGATTGAATTTCGGAGCCGCAACGTCATGTTGCAACTGTACAAAACTCTAGTGCGGCCGCACTTGGAGTATTGTGTGCAGTTCTGGTCCCCACATTATAAGAAAGATGTGGAGGCATTGGAGAGGGTACAGAGGAGGTTTACCAGGAGTTGCCTGGTATGGAGGGCAGGTCTTATGAAGAGAGGCTGAGGGATTTGAGGTTGTTTTCGTTAGAAAGGAGGCGGCTAAGAGGGGACCTTATCGAAACATATAAGATGATTAGAGGTTTAGATAGGGTGGACAGTGATAGCCTTTTTCCTAGGATGGAGAAAGCTAGCACGAGGGGACACAGCTTTAAATTAAGGGGTGATAGTTATAGGACGGATATCAGAGGCAGGTTCTTACCCAAAGGGTGGTTCGGGAGTGGAATGCCCTGCCTGCGCGGTTGTAGATGCGCCAAGTTTGGTGGCGTTTAAGAGGTTAGTTGATAAGTATATGGAAGAGAAGGGAATGGTTTAGTTTGGAGGGGCATTGCTTTTTATATTGGTCGGCGCAACATCGAAGGCGAAGGGCCTGTTCTGTGCTGTAATGTTCTATGTTCTATGTTCTAAATGTTCATATATCTTATCCCTCAGAAGCCTCTCCATCAGCTTACCAACCACTGAAGTCAGACTCACTGGTTGGTAATTTCCTGGACTATCCCCTATCCCTGTTCCCTTTCCTCAAGATAGGAACCACATCCGCAATCCTCCGGAACCTCTCCTGTTTCCATGGACGAAGCAAAGATCATCGCCAGGGGCTCTGCAATCACTTCCCTCACCTCCCACAATAACCTGGGGTACATCCCATCCGATCCCGGCGACTTGTCTATCTTGATAGAATTTAACAGGTCTAACACATCCTCTTTCCTAACATCCACATACTCAATCTTTTCCGTATGCCTCAAACCTGCAGTGCAATCTCCCAGTTCACTTTCCACCGTGAATACCGAGGCAAAGTACTCGTTAAGCACCTCTGCCATTTCTTCCGGATTCACACAGACTTTTCCCCCTTCACCTTTTATAGGCCCTATCCCTTCTCTTCTCATCCTTTTACTTTTCACATATTTGTAGAAGGCCTTGGGATTCTCCTTAATCTTACCTGCCAAGGCCTTCTCATGACCCCTTCTGGCTCTCCTAATTTCCTTTTTAAGTTCCCTTCTACACCCCTTATAGTCCTCCAGATCCCTAACATCCCCTAGCTCTCTGAACCTTTTATATACCTTTTTTTTTCTCCCTAACTAGGTTCACCACTACTTTCGTGCACCACGGTTCTCACGTCCTGCCAGAACTTCCTTGACTCCTCGGAGCGTTGTCTTGCAGTGCCCCAGACAAATATTCCTCGAAAAACCACCACTTTCCTTCTGTACTTTTCCCGAAGAACACCACCTTCCAGTTTAGAACATAGAACATTACAGCACAGAACAGGCCCTTCGGCCTTCGATGTTGCGCCAACCAATATAAAAAGCAATGCCCCTCCAAACTAAACCATTCCCTTCTCTTCCATATACTTATCAACTAACCTCTTAAACGCCACCAAACTTGGCGCATCTACAACTGCTGCAGGCAGGGCATTCCACTCCCTAACCACCCTTTGGGTAAAGAACCTACCTCTGATATCCGTCCTATAACTATCACCCCTTAATTTAAAGCTGTGTCCCCTCGTGCTAGCTTTCTCCATCCTAGGAAAAAGGCTATCACTGTCCACCCTATCTAAACCTCTAATCATCTTATATGTTTCGATAAGGTCCCCTCTTAGCCGCCTCCTTTCTAACGAAAACAACCTCAAATCCCTCAGCCTCTCTTCATAAGACCTGCCCTCCATACCAGGCAACATCCTGGTAAACCTCCTCTGTACCCTCTCCAATGCCTCCACATCTTTCTTATAATGTGGGGACCAGAACTGCACACAATACTCCAAGTGCGGCCGCACTAGAGTTTTGTACAGTTGCAACATGACGTTGCGGCTCCGAAATTCAATCCCCCTACCAATAAAAGCTAAGACTCCATATGCCTTCTTAACAACCTTATCGACTTGACTGCCTACTTTCAGGGATCTATGCACAAATACACCAAGATCCCTCTGTTCATCAACACTATTAAGAATCCTACCATTAGCCCTATACTCTACACATTTATTATTCCTGCCAAAGTGCATTACCTCACACTTTTCCACATTAAACTCCATTTGCCACCTCTCGGCCCAGCTCTGCAACTTGTCCAAGTCACTCTGCAAACTATAACACCCCTCTTCACTATCTACCACTCCACCGACTTTAGTGTCATCCGCAAATTTACTAATCCATCCTTCAATACCCTCATCCAGATCATTTATAAAAATTACAAACAGCACGGGCCCCAAAACAGACCCCTGAGGTACACCAGTTGTCACCGAACTCCACGATGAATGTCTCCCATCAACCACCACCCTCTGTCTTCTATCTGCTAGCCAATTCCTAATCCAATTAGCTAAATCACCCTCTATCCCATACATCTGCATTTTCTGCAGAAGTCTTCCATGGGCCACCTTATCAAACGCCTTACTAAAGTCCATATATACCACATCAACCGCCTTACCCCCATCCACCTCTTTGGTCACTTTTTCAAAAAACTCAATGAGGTTAGTAAGGCACGACCTACCCTTCACAAAACCATGCTGACTATCCCCAATCAATTCATTTCTCTCTATAATCCCAAAAATCCCTAAATTTCTCTCTAAATTGTTTATGCGTCCGATTACCTGCCTAATGTTTTTATATTTCCCCTTCCTCCAGACATACACCTTCCTATCCTGCCTGATCCTATCTCTTTCCATCGCTATCGTGAAAGAGATAGAATTATGATCTCCATTCCCAAGATGCTCACCTACTGTGAGATCCGACACCTGCCCTGGCTCATTAGCAAGCACCAGGTCAAGTACAGCCTCTCCTCTCGTAGGCTTTTCCACGTACTGTGTCAGGAAACCTTCCTGAACACACCTAACAAACTCCACACCATCCAAACCCCTTACCCTTGGGATATTCCAGTCGATGTTTGGGAAATTGAAATCTCCCATCACGACAACCCTGTTATTTCTACATCTGTCTCGGATCTGTTTCCCTATCTGCACCTCAAGTTCCCTGTCGCTATTGGGCGGCCTATAGAATACACCCAGCAAAGTTATCGAGCCTTTGCTGTTCCTAACTTCCACCCACAGAGACTCCGTAGACAATCCCTCCCCGTCTTCCACCTTCTCTACAGCCATGACACTGTCCCTGATCAACAGTGCCACACCACCTCCTCTTTTGCCCCCAACCCTGTCCCTCCTGAAGCACCTGAATCCCGGCACCTGAAGTACCCAGTCCTGTCCCTGAGACAACCAAGTCTCTGTAATGGCCACCACATCACACTCCCAAGCAGCAATCCACGCCCTAAGCTCATCTACCTTATTTACTACACTCCTGGCATTAAAATAGACACACCTCAGCCCCTCAGTCAGGATATTTCCCTTTTCCCCCACCTGCCTAACCCCCCTCTCAGGGTGCCTACAGTCCTTCCCTACCTGGGAACTAACCTCCTTATTCACCATCCCATCGGTATTCCCACCCCCCAGCTTTTCTAGTTTAAAGATCCCCCAGTAGCCCTAGCTAATCTACCTGCCAAGATATTAGTCCCCCTAGGGTTCAAGTGCCACCCGTCCTTACTGTACAGGTCACACCTGCCCCTAAAGAGGTCCTAATGATCCAGGAACCAGAATCCCTGCCCCCTGCTCCAGTCCCTCAGCCATGCATTCATCCTCATTAGCATTTAATTCCTGCGTTG
Source organism: Sphyrna mokarran (assembly GCA_024679065.1). Taxonomy (NCBI): domain Eukaryota; kingdom Metazoa; phylum Chordata; class Chondrichthyes; order Carcharhiniformes; family Carcharhinidae; genus Sphyrna; species Sphyrna mokarran. Next base: position 2,364,161 of record JAGIQG010000017.1, on the reverse strand, counting down.
AATCTGGATGGTGTGATAGAACACAGAACACTACAGCACAAACAGGCCCTTCGGCCCACAAGTTGTGCCGAACACATCAAAACCTACCCAGCCATAGACCTATCTATAACCTAGGCATTGCTAATTCTATTTCTTTAGCACTGTGTCTCCAATCCAAAATCTAGATCTCACTGCAATTCTGGAGTGTGAATCTCTGAGGGTTATGGGTCTATGGAATTCTCCTCCTTGGAGAGCAGTGGAGGCAGGGTTATTTCACCCCAGAATGGAGCTGCACCCATCCTGGCAAGTGGAGAGTATTCCACCATTCTCATTGTGGTTATTCAAAAGTACCTAGCAGCAAAACTAACTAATAAAACCTTACATGCCTTTCCATTTGAGAGAGAGAGATGAGTGCCCAAATCTTGGTCATTAGGGAAGGGGAAGGAGTCCAGGACTGACCTAAGGAGTTGGATTTAACTAATTTTGTCCTTCAGTTTGCCTCTGCTTCTCATTCGGAGTTGACTTAGCAGAATTCATATGAAAGTTTGAGTTGGAAGTGGAAGTCTTCAGCTTAAGTTTTCCTCTTCATCCAGCAGGTTTCTGTATAGGTTTTTGGGGAGGAGGACAGAGTGAATATCTGTCTTCACACTGAGCAGCCTGTATACATTAGCACCGGTGAGCACACACTCATTAATGTGAATTGCCAGTCCCTATGACACTGTACGCATCGACACCTTGACTTTAAAATTTTAAATAGAAGTCAACATTTATTTTAGAAAATGAAATCCTTCTGCTTTCTTCTGTAATTTCCTGAAAATGGTCCACTTGCTGGAGATATAAGTGTTGATAATTAATTAGTTATTTAATGCTGCTGGCACCATCTGAAGAGAATGTCGTGCAGCAGTTTATCCTTCAAGTGATTTGTAATGCACTCCAAACCTGGCAACAGATCAATGTTGACTGTGAACTGGAAGAGTAACAGCAGATTTTATCATTGCACCTCACTGACAGATGCCACATGATCAGCTCCCCTTCATTGTTCTCTTCTAAAGCTGTTTCTCAGGATAGAGGATGACCTGTCTCCACATTGTGTTCTGACATGCTCACAAATCCAATCTGTGACCTCCAGTCTTGGACAGTTGGATAGGTGTGTTGTTCTGAGAGTTATACTAAAGCCTTGACTCTGCATTTTCCCAATTTTCTTGTATGTATTCAGTATCATCCTGAATTATATCCATTTCAGTTGGTCACAAGATAGGGACTCCCAGGAGTTTGACCTTTTTAGGAGTCTTTTGATGGTATTCCTAAAACATAGAACATAGAACAATACGGCACAAACAGGCCCTGCAGCCCACGAGTTGCGCTGATCACATCTACCAATCCACAGACCTATCTATAACCCCCTATCCTATTCTTTTCCATATACTCATCCAGAATTCTCAAAAGACCCCAGTGAGTTTGCCTCAACAACCTCCGACGGCAGTCGGTTCCATTCACTCACCACCCTCTGAGTGAAAAACCTACCCCTGACATCTCCTTTGTATTTGCTTCCCTGCACCTTAAATCTGTGTCCTCTCGTAGTGACCATTTCAGCTCGGGGAAATAGTCTCTGAGAGTCCACCCTATCTATTCCTCTCAACATTTTATAAACCTCTATCAGGTCGCCTCTCAACCTACATCTCTCCAGTGAGAAGAGTCCCAGCTCCCTCAACCTATCTTCATAAGGCCTGCCTCCCAATCCAGGCAGCATCCTTGTAAATCTCCTCTGAACTCTCTCAATAGCCTCTACATCCTTCCTATAATGAGGCGACCAGAACTGCGCACAATACTCCAACTGGGGTCTGACAAGAGTCTTATAGAGCTGCAACATTACCTCCTGACTCCTAAACTCTATTCCTCGATTAATGAAGGCCAGTACACCGTACGCCTTCTTGACCACTTCCTCCACCTGCAAGGCCAATTTAAGAGTCCTATGGACCCGGACCCCGAGATCCTTCTGCTCTACAACACAGCTAAGATTCCTACCCCTTATATTGTACTCCTTCATCCCATTATTCCTGCCAAAATGGACCACTACACATTTATCTGCATTGAAGTCCATCTGCCACTTCTCCGCCCAGTCTTGCATCCTGTCTATGTCCCGCTGCAACTTTTGGCATCCCTCCAGACCATCCACAACACCACCGATCTTTGTATCGTCGGCGAACTTACTAACCCATCCCTCCACTTCCTCATCCAGGTCATTTATGAAAATGACAAACAGCAGGGGTCCCAGAACAGATCCCTGGGGCACTCCACTGGTTACCAACCTCCATGCAGAACAAGACCCATCCACAACCACTCTCTGCCTTCTGCCGGCAAGCCAGTTCTGGATCCACGAGGCCAAAGCCCCTTGGATCCCATGCCCTCTCACCTTCTCCAGAAGCCTTGCATGTGGGACGTTATCAAATGCCTTATAAAGTCCATGTAGACTACGTCCACCGCCCTTCCTTCGTCAATGTGTTCAGTCACATTTTCGAAGAACTCAACTAGGCTCGTAAGGCATGACCTGCCCTTGACAAAACCATGCTGACTATTTCTAATCAGTCCAAACTTCTCCAAATGTTCATATATCTTATCCCTCAGAAGCCTCTCCATCAGCTTACCAACCATTGAAGTCAAACTCACCAGTCGGTAATTTCCTGGACTATCCCTGTTCCCTTTCTTAATGATAGGAACCACATCTGCAATCCTCCAATCCTCCGAAACCTCTCCCGTTTCCATGGATGACGCAAAGATCGTCGCCAGGGGCTCTGCAACCACTTCCCTCACCTCCCTCAATAACCTGGGGTACATCCCATCCGGTCCCGGCGACTTGTCTATCTTGATAGAATTTAACAGGTCTAACATATCCGCTTTCCTAACATCCACATACTCAATCTTTTCCGTATGCTGCAAACTTGCAGTGCAATCTCCCAGTTCACTTTCCACCGTGAATACCGAGGCAAAGTACTCATTAAGCACCTCTGCCATTTCTTCCGGATTCACACAGACTTTTTCCCCTTCACCTTTTATAGGTCCTATCCCTTCTCTTCTCATCCTTTTACTTTTCACATATTTGTAGAAGGCCTTGGAATTCTCCTTAATCTTACCTGCCAAGGCCTTCTCATGACCCCTTCTGGCTCTCCTAATTTCCTTTTTAAGTTCCCTTCTACACCCCTTTATACTCCTCTAGATCCCTAACATCCCCTATCTCTCTGAACCTTTTATATACTATTTTTTTTCTTCCTAACTAAGTTCACCACTACTTTCGTGCACCACGGTTCCCGCGTCCTACCTGAATATTCTTCAGTATAAAATAATGCTATGCTTTGATCCCTCTGTATAACATAGAACATAGAACAATACAGCACAGAGGCCTTTCGGCCTTCAATGTTGTGCCGACCAAAATAAAAAGCAATGCCCCTCCAAACTAAACCATTCCCTTCTCTTCCATATACTTATCAACTAACCTCTTAAACGCCACCAAACTTGGCGCATCTACACAGCTGCAGGCAGGGCATTCCACTCCCTAATCACTCTTTGAGTAAAGAACCTACCTCTGATATCCGTCCTATAACTAATACCCCTTAATTTAAAGCTGTGTCCCCTCGTGCTAGCTTTCTCCATCCTAGGAAAAAAGGCTATCACTGTCCACCCTATCTAAACCTCTAATCATCTTATATGCTTCAATAAGATCCCCTCTTAGCCGCCTCCTTTCTAACGAAAACAACCTCAAATCCTTCAACCTCTCTTCATAGGACCTCCCCTCCATACCAGGCAACATCCTGGTAAACCTCCTCTGTACCCTCTCCAATGCCTCCACATCTTTCTTATAATGTGGGGACCAGAACTGCACACAATACTCCAAGTGCGGCCGCACTAGAGTTTTGTACAGTTGCAACATGATGCTGCGGCTCCTAAATTCAATCCCCCTACCAATAAAAGCTAAGACTCCATATGCCTTCTTAACAACTTTATCCACTTGACTGCCTACTTTCAGGGATCTATTGACACATACACCAAGATCCTTCTGTTCCTCAACACTAATAAGAGCCCTACCATTAGCCCTATACTCTACACATTTATTGTTCCTGCCAAAGTGCATTACCTCACACTTTTCCACATTAAACTCCATTTGCCACCTCTCGGACCAGCTCTGCACTTGTCCAAGTCACTCTGTAAACTATAACACCCCTCTTCACTATCTACCACTCCACCGACTTTAGTGTCATCTGCAAATTTACTAATCCATCCTCCAATACCCTCATCCAGATCATTTATAAAAATTACAAACAGCAGGGGCCCCAAAACAGACCCCTGAGGCACACCACTCGTCACCGAGTGGATGCGTTGGGAATAATGTGCTCCTTACACAGTAAATTGGTGCAAGACACAGGCCTAAGTCTTTTAACTTGAGGCACATGTGTCTTCACACCATCCATCATAACTATGTCTCATGACAGGCCCAACTCTTTCCTATCATCTAGGGAAATGAGACGTCTTAAAATAATTAATTCATCAAGCAGTAAAAGCTTCTTGATTTCTTCATTTCTTGCAGACATGGATCACGAGCCAAGACTTTGACTGCTGTCCTCTGAATGAAAAGGGTTAAGAATTAGCTATTAGTTGGAGCGGCTACATATTTTGTTGTGTTTCCTAAAAAAAAAAACCAGGACTGTGCTGCAAGATGCTAATATGTGAATCCTGCAGGAATTATTAGGGGGAGATGAAACTCATTCCCCATTCCTTTATCTTGTCTTTGAAGCTATATAAATGTATTAAAGAATTCCAAAGAAGAGTCATAATTGACTCAACACTTAGTATGTTTTTTGCTTTGTGCATGCTGTCAAACCTGCTGAGTTTTTCCTGTATTTTCTGTTTATTATATACAGAGATTGGCGTGCTGACTGTGTTTGGAGATTTGTACGTTGAGTGAGTGACTATCAGAGTCTTCCCTTTAAGTTTTAAAGATTTTATGACTTTGTTAGAAACTGGAATTTTGTGTTTAAGGAGGTGAGAAGTGAAGGGTTCTGAGATCTGAATTTTATCAGACTAACAGAGGCATCGGGGGGAGGCCAATGTCTGTCTCCCTGCTGCCATTAGATATTCTCAGTGGTGGAAGGAGCTTGCCAAGCTAGCCACTGAGAGGTTGTTTCTCTTGGCTAGGAAATCTGGAACATGGTTTAGGTTATTAAGATTAGTTCTCAGGTTATTAGGACTAAAATGAAGATAATTTTTTCGCTCAAAAAGATAGAGAATTCCGAAGATTCACTATCACACAGTTGTAGATGCATTATTGAATATATTTCAGTCTGAAACAGACTGTTAGTCTCTCAAGGGAATTATGGTGGTAGCGGGAAATTGGAACTGCAGCCGTGAAATAGCCATGAATATATTGAATGGTGGAGCAGGTTCAAGGGATCCCGTTGCCTATTGCACCAATTCTGTTCTTATGGGAACATTAATAGTGTGGCCAAGTACTGATTGGAGATGGATGGCCAATTAACTGCCACTTGTTGCCCTTGCCAGGATTTGCCCAGTATTGGGAATGGATTCCTGGTGTTTGGGGAAACCATCAGCAGCTTCTTGGCAGGTTCCCAGGTTTGGAGGCCTTCCATTTGAACAAGTCCTGCATCATCTTGGACTGTGTGAGAGAAACTGGCAGGGTCTTTAACCATTCAGCATGCTGCCCTTTAATGTTCTATTTTTCAAATACTGATCTACCACCTCTCTTACAAGCTGTCAAGTATTCTGTTCCAAAACGGTTTCTGGTAGCGTATTTAATGATTAATAGCCCTCCACATAAAGTAAATAATTATCTCAACACCCTTAGTTCCTTTAAGAAAATGGTTCTTTAATAACCTGCTCTGAAACTAATAGAAGTAATGTTCCCATTTCACCTTTTCAGAAACTTTAATTTACAATTCCTGTTTTAGAAGAAACAGCTTATTAGTCTTGCATTCGGCTGCTCTTTTGAAAGTGGCCTGTACTGGGCTAGGGGATGGTAGGACTCTGGGCTTCTGTGTTTGAGATCCTGGGCTATTTTTGGTGAATTGTGCTGGGGTTATCCCTTTCTAGGGGTTTATTTGCCTCTCCTCTCCATTGCATCCATATCTAGATCAGATTGTGAGGAAAATCCTACTGATTCACCAATGTCTTTTTTTTAGAGAGGTTGAAAACTACTTTCCCATCTCAACAAAATTGTTCCTTAACAGCCCCACCATGGCGTAGCAAAGCACTATTAAGAATAAAGTACAGCGGTTTAGAGAAAATGGCCACTTCCTTGGATCTACTTAAGATAAATCTCAAGAATGAATGATTTAAAAAGCACCTATTTTTCAAATACGCAGTGATATTTAGGTCACTTTGAAGTAATTGTTTTTAATTACATCTGTTTTTTCTTTACTTGTCATAGTTAAGCTGCTACACCTGAAAACGGATTAGCTAATGCAGGCCAGTGGAGGTCCATGTTGACTCTTGAGGTGGGGAATTAGTAAGCAGCTGAGTGTGAGGTAGTTTCTGTGGTTTGACTTTGCAAAGAGGTCTTTTCTTGTTGAACACGAGCTGCAGTGTAATGAGTGAGAGAAGGTGAGGTAAACAGCAAATATTAGTGAGATCATCCCAAATTATTTTTCAAGAATTTGTACATTGTAGAAGGCAAGGAAAGTTGTCATTTGGAATCAGTGGAAAAGATGAAGTTAGAAGAGGATACTGCATCATGATTGATTTTTATTTTCAACATGTTGACGGCAGAAGAGAATCAGGATAGCTAATAGGCAGGCACATTTGGAAACCAGGAGACTGCTAAATATAGTGGGGATAAACATAGAGAAAGATTGTAAGAGGGAGAATGAGTGTAACTAGAGAAGGCTGTCAAGATTTTCTGGTATCCTGCCCAGGTGTTGCAAGGTGATAAGTGTATCAATGCCTTGTGTGGATTTACTTTTCATAGATAATTAAATTGTCAGATGAGATATCCTTTGCAACTGAAATGGTCTTTCACGTGAGTTCAGAAGACATAATGAGAACATAAATATAATTAACTGGTAAAAGTGTAAGGATTGATTCATGAGAGGTGGCAGATGTTGGACTTGAGATAGGGAAGGAATAGTGCCCCTCAGTAATTAAAATCAATAGAGGTTTGATGGTGCAGTGCAGAGCTTGGAGAAGATCAGAATTCAGACTGTGTCACTGTTCATAAACTGGTGACTTTTTGCATTAAGGTTCTATGATTAATGTAGAGTAAAATCATCAATAAAAAAGTGAGGTAATTTACTTAGAGAAGGCTAACAAGGCAGTAGATTACACAATGAATGGTAGGACCCTGGAAAGTAATGAAGATCTGGGGGAATGTCAGAGTGCATACCTACAGATCCCTGAAGGCAACAGATAGATAGTTAAGATGCCATATGGGGTACTTGCTTTAATAGCCAATTATGGAATACAAGAGTGAGGAAGTCCTGCTGGAACTGTATAAAATACTGGTTAGCCCACAACTAGAGTAATGTATGCAGTTCTAGTCACCACACTATAGGAAGGATGTGATTGCACTGGAGAGGCGTGCAGAGGAGGTTCACCAGAATGGTGTCTGGGTTAGAGAGTCTGAGCTATGAAGAGAGACTGGATAGGCTGGCACTGTTATCCTTAGAATAGCAAAGGTAAAGAAGGACCTGATGGGAGGTGTATAAAATTTGAGGAGCATAAGAAAATCAGTGGATAGGAAGGTACTTTTTCCATTAGCAGTGGGTCAATAACTAGGGAGCATGGATTTATGGAAAGAGGTAGAATGCTAAAAGTGGAGCTGAGGAGAAACTTCAGCCAGAGAAGAGTGGAAGTCTGCAACTCACTGCCTGAAAGGGTGGATGAGTCAGAAACTCTGATAACATTGAAAAATTTAAATATTCACTTGCCTCCAGCCCTGTGGACCAAGCACTGGAACATGGAATTAGTGTAGTCAGATCTTAATTGATGGCATGGACATGATTGGTTGAATGGCCTCCCGCTGTGCTGTAAATGTCTATGAATCTAAAAAAAAGTAGGTAAGAAATGTGGAGGCTGTTGATAGCGAAGGAGAAATATAGAACATAGAACATTACAGCACAGAACAGGCCCTTCGGCCTTCGATGTTGCGCCGACCAATATAAAAAGCAATGCCCCTCCAAACTAAACCATTCCCTTCTCTTCCATATACTTATCAACTAACCTCTTAAACGCCACCAAACTTGGCGCATCTACAACTGCTGCAGGCAGGGCATTCCACTCCCTAATCACTCTTTGAGTAAAGAACCTACCTCTGATATCCGTCCTATAACTATACCCCTTAATTTAAAGCTGTGTCCCCTCGTGCTAGCTTTCTCCATCCTAGGAAAAAGGCTATCACTGTCCACCCTATCTAAACCTCTAATCATCTTATATGTTTCAATAAGGTCTCCTCTTAGCCACCTCCTTTCTAACAAAAACAACCTCAAATCCCTCAGCCTCTCTTCATAAGACCTGCCCTCCATACCAGGCAACATCCTGGTAAACCTGGTGGAGTATGGTGGAAGAGAGGGCAAAGCCCTCAGAACAGTGAATCAGTGAGAGGACAAATATCAGAAGGTGAGTCTTCAGCTCCAGCTGAGATACCAAAATATGAATGGAAATTGGGTTAGTCAAGAAATAAGATTCAGATGCTGGCTTCACACCACTGTGGTTACGGCTTGGTGGAAGGGGACCAACACTTTATCTGTTTCACCCCACAGCTAGCGTACTTCCTGTTGGCTGAGAAAGGAGGGTTGCAGTCGCACTCGAGGAGGAGTTTGCGGCCTCTCGTCCCCCTCCCAGCTGTAGGAGGTAAGATGGAGGGGATCTGCTACATGTGGGAAAAACAAAAGTAATTATTTATGGGCTAACAGGATATGAGTACTTTGATTTTCCAATGGGAGACAATACTCTACCCACTCTCTCTGGGCTTGTTTGAGTGTTGACTCTGGCTGGTATGTGGCGATTAGTTTTCATCAGTGCGTCTCACAGTTACGAAAGAATCCCTGACAGACGAGGAGATGACATATTCTGCTCATTATATAAACTGGTTGTTCTTACTTGGGCCATATTATACAACTCTCAATCTCACAGAATCCCATTATAAAACAGGTGAGGATTCTCCATCCCAGAGGAGATTTCTTTATTCCTTGGCACCATGAGTTGATGAATTGGGAGGAGGTAGTTATATTAGATAGGAACTATCTAAGGAGGAATGCAAGGAGCGCACTGGTTAAGAATGCATGTAAACATACAATGAGTTGAATAAAATCTGTGATCTCCAAGTGCAAACAGGTGTTTGGGTGTGGGCTGAAGGTTTAATATTCATAGATGCAAAGTATCAAGAAAGACAGGAAAGAGGGAGAGTGGCGGTGCTGGTTGGAGGAGACATGGTAATGTTGGAAAGAAAGGATATCCTGGAGGGACTGAAGTCTCAATCCATTATTTAGACTTGAGAAGCAAGAAAGGTATGATCATGTTATTGAGAGGATTCTAACGTCTTCCAAATAGTCAGTAAGAGATAGAGGAGCAAGTGTGCAGGGGAATGGCAGAGATGTGCAAAAGGTAAAGAGCGGCGATGGTGGGCAACTTTAACTACCCAAATATTGATTGACTTTAGAATAAAGGGTGAGGAGGTGGAGAAATTTATGAAATGTGTTCAGGGAACTTTAGTTACAAGGTTAGGTTGGTGAAGCCAGGGATTATTTTCCTTGGACAAAATGAGATTGAGGAGTGATTTAGATTTCTAAATCTGTCATAATCTTGTACATTTCAAAAGTAGTCAAAGAAAAGCTTCCCATTAGCAGTTGGTACAAGATTAGGGGACCCAGATTGAAGGTTTTGGAGAAGAGATGCAAGGGAATATGACAGAATGTTTTTATGCAGCAAGTGGCAATGATCACTGGCCACAAGAATGGTGGGAATGTAACAAGGTAATGATTTCAAAAGAAAATTTGGTGAGCAGCTAAGGGAAATAAACTTGCAGACCAGAGCGATAAAGCAGGGGAATGTGACTGAATGATGTGCTCTATGAAGGGCTGCCATGGAATCAATAAGCTGAATGGCTTCCTTTGACTTCAGGGATTACTGTAGCTGCTGTTGTTAACAACCTTGTAATTCAGTCTTTTTGAAACATGTACAATTCTACTAATCATTTCATCCATAACAAAATTGGCTGAAAAATAGGAAGTGGAGGGTAATGGTGAATGGATGTTATTCAGGTCAAAGGAAATTTTATAGTGCTGTTTCCCAGGTTGCTTTTCCTGATATATATTAATGATCCTGATATATAGGGGACAATTTCAAAGTTGGTGGATAACTCAAAATTTGGAAGAATTTGTAAACTGTGAAGTTGACAAAAGGACATAGACAGGTTGGCAGAGTGGCTTATAGGTGGCAGATGAAGTTCAATGTGGAGAAGTGAGGTGATGCATTTTGGTAAGGAAAACATGGAGAGACAATATGAAGTAAGGGGTAAATTTCTAAAAGGGTGCAGGAGCAGAGGGAGCTGGGTGTATCTGCATAGGTCATCGAAATAGCACATCAGGTGGAGAGAGCAGTAGATAAAACATATAGTATTCTGGTCCTTAATAATAGGGGTAGAGAAGACAAGAGCAAGGATTTTATGCTGAACTTAAAGAAGACAGTAGTTAGACCTGAGCTGAAATGTTGTGGACGGTTCTTGGTGCCACGCATTGGAGAGTGTGCAGAAGAGACTTACAAAATGGTTCCAGGAATGAAGATTTACTTATGAGGACAGATTGGAGAGGTTGGGACTGTTCTCCTTAGAGAGAAGAGGCTGAAAGGAGATTCAATAGAGATATTCAAAATCATGAGGGGGCTGGACAGAGTAAGACGGGAAGAAACTATTGCTGCTCATAAAAGGATTGAGAATGAGGGGGCACAGATTTGGTGATTTGCAAAAGAAGCAATGTGATGTGAGAAAAGCCTTTTTCACTCAGCGAGTGATTGGGGCCTGGAATGTACTATCTGGAAGTGTGGTGGAGGCGGGTTCAATCAGGACACTGCAGGGGACATCAGATGATTTGTGCAGGGAAAAGGCAAGAGAGTGACACAGTCTTGATGCTTGTTTGGAGAGTGGGTGCCAATGTTGGGTCAAGTGGCCTCCTTCTGCACTGTAATACTTCACCTGTTAGCAATAGAAGACTGACTCCACACTGACCTTTCCTCAAGATGGAGGCTGGGTGGCCAGCCTTCATTGTGCTCCGTGCTAGAGGAAACTGCTCAATGAATGAGCTGTAAAGGGCTGCTGGAGATAGCAGGAAAGTGTAAAGTTAGTGGACTAGTAATCCTGAGGCCAGGTTATATTGCGGCCAGGAGTTCAGATTTCACCATGGCAGCTAGTGGAATTTGAATTCAATCAATACATCTGGAATTCTAGTTTCAATAATGGCCATGAAACTATCTGCAGAAGGATCATTTAGATCCAGAACTTAGACTCTGTAGCGAAAGAAACAGAGTTAGCCAAATCAGCTGAGCTTTTCCAGCATTTCCTGTTTTTATTTCAAATTTCCAGCATCTGCAGCATTTTACTTTTATATGAAACTATCATCGTTTGCTGCAAAAGCCCATCTGGTTCATTAATGTCCTTTAGGGAAGGAAAATTGCCTTCCTTATCTGATCTGGTTTACATGTGTTCCAAACCCACAGCAATGTGGTTATCTCTTCACTGCCCTTTGAAATGAGGCTTCTCAGTTTATAGAACATAGAACGTTACAGCGCAGTAAGGCCCTTTGGCCCTCGATATTGCGCCACTGTTAGAGATGGATAGTAAGTGCTGGCCTTGCCAATGATACCCACATCCCATGACTGGATAAAGGGATTCCTGGATCCCTTTAAAATAGAGGCTAGTGTTGTTGATCTGATTTCACAGATTGCAAATGAATCAAACCTGCCAGGGCTACTGATGAGTAGATTTATCGTTTCAGAAGTAGTAGCTATAAGCTTTGCCAGGAGATAACGACACCACAGCCAGAGAGGCAAGTGAGAAGATTGGCTCAGGCAAGATAATGAATAGTAGTGAAAGGAAGTTGAGTGTGTTGTGTGAAGATAGTGCACAGAAGGACTTCAGTTTACTGATGAACCATCATCAGTAAATAATGGGTTACTGTGTGGTTAATTTTTTTATGAACAGTCATTTGGTTATTTAGTAAATAGTGATCATAATATCCAGAGAGCTTCCCAATTAGTATCATCACTGCAGCAATTTCCCTTCCAGCATGCCATTTGGATGCAGTTGAATCTATAATGATATCTTTAAGAAATCATTAGAAATAGGAGCAAAGTCTAGGATTATCAAGTTACTTTGAGGAAGCCTGGGTAACATGTTTCTTAATTACTGCATTGGGATTTTTTTATTATTTTATGGGAATGGGCTTCACTGTGAAGGCCAGCATTTATTGCTCATATCTAACTGATGATTAGGTGATGTCGAGCCACCCTTTGAATTTCTGCAATCCATGTGGCGTAGGCACACCTACAGTGCTGTTAGGGAGGGAGTTCCATGATTTTGACCTAGCGATAGTAAAGAAGCAGCGATATATTTCCAATTGTGGTTTGGAAGGGAATTTGCAGGTGTTACCTTTTGCTGTCCTTGTCCTAGATGGTGGAGGCCATGGATTTGGCTGGTGCTATGGAGGAGCTTTAGTGAGTTTCTGCAGCATGTCTTATAGATAGTGCACACGACTCACTGTGTACCTGTGTTGGAGGGACTGAATGTTGACTGTGTTGGCTGGGTGGTGTGGACGATAAACAGGCTGCTTTGTTCTGGGTGGTGTTGAGATTCTTGAGTGTTGGAGCTGCACCCTTCCAGGCAAGTGGAAGCATTTCACTTGAGTAGAGTGAGTATGAGAAGGGAACATCAGAGGGGGAAATTATACACTTACACTTCTCTGCCTTTCTTCGTTGCTTTATTCTTTTAAAGTCCCTCTTAAAATATATCTCTCTGACCAAATTTTTGGCTAATTGACTCAGTCTCGAATTTTGTTTTCTGATGCTCCTGTAAAGTCCTTTGGGAGGCTTAAAGATGCTACATAAATGAAAGCTGTAATGAGAATTGTGAGAGAGAGTAATTAAACCCTAAATAAGTGTGGATTGGTGAGAGGGAACCTGGTTGGATTTAGTGGAAGCAATTGAGGAAGAAGCACTTCCTGTCTTGAGGAATCAACTCATGGGTCAGGATAAAGAGCTGGGATCGTCATTGAAAAGCTGGATTGGTTTATGTGCTGAGTGTGAAGAACCAGGATTGGTTATTGTATGGAGGGTGAAGAATTGGGATTGGTTACTCTATGAAGAATGAAGAGCCATGATAGGTTATTGTTGAGACGAGCCCAGGGTTGATTAGATTGGGGAAAACAGTGTGGGGCTTGGTTACCATGGAGAAGAGCAGATTCCAGGCAAATGTTATCCAAGGTTTCAAATTCCTGAAAGGAATCAATAAACTGAACTTTACTGATTTTGGGATTACCACAAACTCTAAATCTTGGAAAAGTAGGTTTAGGCCAAAATTCAGACAGGTTAGATTAAATGCTTATTAATGTAGTGGAGCTTGGAAATGTCTCTTAAAGAGTGAGAGGATAATGGTGTAGATATTGGCAGGTAAACTGAGGGAGAAGTGGATAGATGTCTGAAGGAGCGGATGATTGAGAGGTGTATAAAGACCCGGCAATGCGTTCAAATATCCTTGATGGTCAGTATTTAATGTAGCACACAACGTGCTTTCCATCAGACCAGAGTTCTGATACGACAGCCCACAGGATGACAGTTAGTTGTAGCATGTAGCTGTTTGTGCAACCTTTCCTCTTGTTCAGATCCGGTTGATGTAATGTGTGGCTACATGTATCTGAACTGTTAAGGAACAATAACTTGACAACTTTCATTCATCTACTCCTATGGAAGCAGACCCCGCTGAACCCTGCTCAGCCTCTGCTAGGATTGGTGGTGAGGGTGACTGGGACACTGCTTGGCTAGGGAGAGTGCTTTGTGACTGGGATTTTAGAACATAGAACATAGAACACTACAGCACAAACAGGCCCTTCGGCCCACAAGTTGTGCCGAACACATCAAAACCTACCCAGGCATAAACCTATCTATAACCCCCAATCCCATTGGATCCCATATACTCATCCAGAAGTCTTTTAAAAGACCCCAGCGAGTTCGCCTCGACCACCACTGATGGCAGCCGATTCCATTCACTCACCACCCTCTGAGTGAAAAACTTTCCCCTAGCATCCCCTCTGTACTTGCTTCCCTGCACCTTAAATCTGTGCCCTCTCGTCGCGACCATTTCAGCCCTGGGAAATAGTCTCTGAGAGTCCACCCTATCTATTCCTCTCAACATCTTGTAAACCTCTATCAGGTCGCCTCTCAACCTTCGTCTCTCCAGGGAGAACAGTCCCAGCTCCCTCAACCTGTCTTCATAAGGCATGCCTCCCAATCCAGGCAACATCCTTGTAAATCTCCTCTGCACCCTTTCAATAGCTTCCACGTCCTTCCTATAGTGAGGCGACCAGAACTGCGCACAGTACTCCAAGTGTGGTCTGACAAGGGTCCTATAAAGCTGCAGCATTACCTCCTGACTCCTGAACTCAATCCCTCGATGAATGAAGGCCAGTACACCGTAAGCTTTCTTAACCATATCTTGGACTAATATCTTGGCAGGAAGACTGGCTAGGGCTACTGGGGGGACTTTAAACTAGAAAGGTTAGGGGGAGGGAATAGTGATGTGGAGACTGGGAGCAAGGAAGTTAGCTCCCAGGTAGGGAAGGACTCGACGCAGGATGAGAGGCAGGTTAGACGAGTGGGGGAGAAGGGAAATGTCCAGTCTGAGGGACTGAGCTGTGTCTATTTTAATGCCAGGAGTGTAGTAAATAAGGTGGATGAACTTAGGGCGTGGATTGCTGCTTGGGATTGTGATGTGGTGGCCATTACAGAGACTTGGATGTCTCAGGGACAGGACTGGGTACTACAGGTCCCGGGATTCAGATCCTTCAGGAAGGACAGGGAGGGAGGCAAAAGAGGTGGTGGAGTGGCACTGTTGATCAGGGACAGTGTCATGGCTGCAGAGAAGGTGGATACCGAGGAGGGAATGTCTACGGAGTCTCTGTGGGTGGAAGTTAGGAATAGCAAAGGGTCGGTGACGTTGCTGGGTGTATTCTATAGGCCGCCCAATAGTGACAGGGAAGTTGAGGTGCAGATAGGGAAACAGATACTGGAGAGATGTAGAAATAACAGAGTTGTTGTGATGGGAGACTTCAATTTCCCAAACATCGACTGGAATATCCCAAGGGTAAGGGGTTTGGATGGGGAGGAGTTTGTTAGGTGTGTTCAGGAGGGTTTCCTGACACAGCATGTGGACAAGCCTACAAGAGGAGAGGCTGTATGAACTAATGAACCAGGACAGGTGATGGATCTCTTGGTAGGAGAGCATCTTGGGGATGGAGATCATAATTCTATCTCCTTCACCCTTGCATTGGAAAAGGATAGGATCAGGCAGGCTAGGAAGGTGTTTGTCTGGAATAAGGGGAAATATGAAGACATCAGGCAGATGTTGGGGCGAATAAACTGGAAGGAGGTGTTCTTGGGGAAAAGCACAGAAGGAAGGTGGCAGATATTCAAGGAATGCTTGTCTGGAGCTTTGCATGACAACGTTCCGGTGAGACAGGGAGGTTTTGGTAGGACGCGGGAACCGTGGTGCACGAAGGCTGTGGTGAACATAGTCAGGAAGAAAAGAAAGGTGTATAAAAGGTTCAAAGAGCTAGGAGATGTTGGGGATCTAGAGAAGTATAAGGCTTACAGAAGAGAGCTTAAAAAGGAAATTAGGAGAGCCAGAAGGGGTCATGAGAAGGCCTTGGCTGGTAGGATTAAGGAGAATCCCAAGGCCTTCTACAAATATGTGAAAAGTAAAAGGATGAGAAGAGAAGGGATAGGACCTATAAAAGGTGAAGGGGGAAAAGTCTGTATGGAACCGGAAGAAATGGCAGAGGTGCTTAATGAGTACTTTGCCTCAGTATTCACGGTGGAAAGTGATCTGGGAGGATGCACTACAAGTTTGCGGCAGACTGAAAAGATTGAGTATGTAGATATTAAGGAAGCGGATGTGTTAGAACTTTTAAATGCTATCAAGATAGACAAGTCTCCGGGACCAGATGGGATGTACCCCAGATTATTGTGGGAGGTGAGGGATGTCATTGCAGAGCCCCTGGCGATGATCTTTGCGTCGTCCTTGGAGACGGGAGAGGTTCCGGAGGATTGGAGGATTGCGGATGTGGTCCCTATTTTCAAGAAAGAGAACAGGGATAGTCCTGGAAATTACTGACCGGTGAGTCTGACCTCAGTGGTTGGTAAGCTGATGGAGAGGCTTCTGAGGGACAAGATTTACGAGCATTTGGAGAAGTTTAGGTTGATTAGAAATAGTCAGCATGGTTTTGTAAAAGTCAGGTCGTGCCTTACGAGCTTAATTGAGTTCTTCGAAAATGTGACTGAACACATTGACGAAGGAAGAGCAGTGGACGTGGTGTACATGGACTTCAGCAAGGCATTTGACAAGGTCCCACATGCAAGACTTCTTGAGAAGGTGAGAGGCCATGGGATCCAAGGGGCTTTGGCCTTGTGGATCCAGAACTGGCTTGCCTGCAGAAGGCAGAGGGTGGTTGTGGATGGCTCTTTTTCTGCATGGAGGTCGGTCACCAGTGGAGTGCCCCAGGGATCTGTTCTAGGACCCTTGCTGTTTGTCATTTTCATAAATGACCTGGATGAGGAAGTGGAGGGATGGGTGAGTAAGTTCGCCGATGACACGAAGGTCGGTGGTGTTGTGGATGTCTGGAGGGATGTCAGAAGTTGCAGCATGACATCGACAGGATGCAAGACTGGGCGGAGAAGTGGCAGATGGACTTCAACGCGGATAAATGTGTTATGGTCCATTTTGGCAGATCCAACGGGATGAATGAGTACACTATCAAAGGTAGGAGTCTTAGCTGCGTGGAAGAGCAGAGGGATCTTGGGGTCCGGGTCCATAAGACTCTCAAATCGGCCTCCCAGGTGGAGGATGTGGTTAAGAAAGCTTACGGTGTACTGGCCTTCATTCATCGAGGGATTGAGTTCAGGAGTCAGGAGGTAATGCTGCAGCTTTATAGGACCCTTGTCAGACCACACTTGGAGTACTGTGCGCAGTTCTGGTCGCCTCACTATAGGAAGGACGTGGAAGCTATTGAAAGGGTGCAGAGGAGATTTACAAGGATGTTGCCTGGATTGGGAGGCATGCCTTATGAAGACAGGTTGAGGGAGCTGGGACTGTTCTCCCTGGAGAGACGAAGGTTGAGAGGCGACCTGATAGAGGTTTACAAGATGTTGAGAGGAATAGATAGGGTGGACTCTCAGAGACTATTTCCCAGGGCTGAAATGGTCGCGACGAGAGGGCACAGATTTAAGGTGCAGGGAAGCAAGTACAGAGGGGATGCTAGGGGAAAGTTTTTCACTCAGAGGGTGGTGAGTGAATGGAATCGGCTGCCGTCGGTGGTGGTCGAGGCGAACTCGCTGGGGTCTTTTAAAAGACTTCTGGATGAGTATATGGGATGGGATTGGGGTTATATAGATAGGTTTTGATGTGTTCGGCACAACTTGTGGGCCGAAGGGCCTGTTTGTGCTGTAGTGTTCTATGTTCCACATTCTCCAATCCAGGCCGATTGTAAATCCATTATGGACCCAGAAAGATCCAACCTGCTGTCTTCCAAAAGCACTCCTACCTTTGATAGTTTACTCATTCATCCCGTTGGATCTGCCAATGGACCACAACACATTTATCCGCGTTGAAGTCCATCTGCCACTTCTCCGCCCAGTCTTGCATCCTTTCGATGTCATGCTGCAACTTCTGAAATCCCTCCACCATCACACACCACCGACCTTCGATCGCTTACTCACCCATCCCTCCACTTCCTCATCCGTACTTATGATGACAGCAAGGTCCTACAGACTTGGCGCCTCCACTGTTGATGCCATGAGAAAAATCCCCACACCCTGTGCCTTCTGCAGGCAACCCAGATTCTGGATCCACAAGGCCAAAGCCCCTTGGATCCCATGGGCTCTCACCTTTTGCCACCCTTCTGATGGGTTTGGTGAGGGGGTGTTAACTGGGACCTTGCTGGCCTCTGCTTGGCTTTGCTGGGACAATTGGGTCTCTTTTGAGCTTAAGGAATTAACAGGCTTGTGCTGGGTTTGCAAAAATTGGGAGCTGGAACGCTTTTGGGTCACTGGTGTTATATAGATTACAGAATCTGATTTAAATGTGTACATAGACATAGAACACTACAGCACAAACAGGCCCTTTGGCCACAAGTTGTGCTGAACACATCAAAACCTACCCAGGCATAGACCTATCTATAACCCCCAATCCCATTGGATCCCATATACTCATCCAGAAGTCTTTTAAAAAACCCCAGCGAGTTTGCCTCGACCACCACCGACGGCAGCCGATTCCATTCACTCACCACCCTCTGAGTGAAAAGCTTTCCCCTAGCATCCCCTCTGTACTTGCTTCCCTGCACCTTAAATCTGTGCCCTTCGATCACCATTTCAGCCCTGGGAAATAGTCTCTGAGAGCCCACCCTATCTATTCCTCTCAACATCTTGTAAACCTCTATCAGGTCGCCTCTCAACCTTCATCTCTCCAGGGAGAACAGTCCCAGCTCCCTCAACCTGCCTTCATAAGGCAGAATCCCAGTGCAGGAGGTTATTTGGCCCATTGAGTCTACATTCACCACAATCCTACCCAGAGCCCGTTCCCACAAGCCCATATATTTACGCTAGCTAGTCTTCCTGATACTAAGAGGCAATTTAACCTGGCAGTCCACCTTACCTGCACATCTTTGGGCTTATTCTGGGTATTAATTATCCAGGGTGATGGGTTAATGAGAAATATTGGAAGTAGCTTGTGGAAAGAATATTGTTTCTCTGCTAAGTTGCTAGCAGTCTTGTACACTGAGTCTCTCTAAAACTAACCATACAATTGTGTCATTAGATAACACACTGAGTTGCTTGTGTTTGACTGTGACCTTCCAACACCAAACTATTCCTTCTACAAAGTCTTAACAGGTAATCAAGTCTTTACAGGTACAGACAGTGTGAATGGAGAGTCTGCACCTGTAAAGACTTGATTACCTGTTAGACTTGCATTCCAACCATTACTTTGTAATTGAATGTGTGTCTATATATGCCCTGTTTGTGAAACAAATCCTGCACTCACCTGATGCAGGGGTAGCGCTCTGAAAGCTCGTGCTAACAAATAAATCGATTGGACTTAAATCTGGTGTTGTGAGACTTCTTACTGTGCCCACACCAATCCAATGCTGGAAACTCCATTTCTTGAATTGGTGCAGTCCATGTGTTGTGAGTTGACCCAGAATGCCGTTAGGACAGGTATTCCAGGATTTTGACCCAGCAACTGCGAAGGAAAGGCAATATATTTCCAAGTCAGGATGAAGAGTGGCTTGGAGGGGAACGTGCAGGTAGCAGTATTCTTAAGTGTCTGCTATCCTTGTTCTTTGAGATGGAAGTGGTCGTGGGTTTGGAAATTGCAATTCTGGTCACCTCATTATAGGAAGGATGTAGAGGCTATTGAGAGAGTTCAGAGGAGATTTACAAGGATGCTGCCTGGATTGGGAGGCAGGCCTTATGAAGATAGATTGAGGGAGCTGGGACTCTTCTCACTGGAGAGACGTAGGTTGAGAGGCGACCTGAAAGAGGTTTATAAAATGTTGAGAGGAATAGATAGGGTGGACTCTCAGAGACTATTTCCCCGAGCTGAAATGGTCAATATGAGAGGACACAGATTTAAGGTGCAGGGAAGCAAATACAAAGGAGATGTCAGGGGTAGGTTTTTCACTCAGAGGGTGGTGAGTGAATGGAACCGACTGCCGTCGGAGGTTGTTGAGGCAAACTCACTGGGGTCTTTAAGAGACTTCTGGATGAGTATATGGAAAAGAATAGGATAGGGGGTTATAGATAAGTCTGTGGATTGGTAGATGTGATTGGTGCAACTTGTGGGCTGAAGGGCCTGTTTGTGCTGTATTGTTCTATGTTCTAAGGATTTGTGGTGAACTGCTGCAGTGCATCTTGTAGATAGTACACACTGCTGCTACTGAGTGTTAGTGGTGGAGGGAGTGGATGTTTGTACATGTGCCAATCAAGTGGGCTACTTCTTTCTGGATAGTGTTAAGCTTCTTGAGTGTTGATGTCCATCCAGGCAAACGGGAGTATTGGAATGCACATTTGACTTGTGCCTTGTAGCTGGTGGATAGTTTTGGGTAGTTGGGAGGTAGGTTACTTGCTACAGTATTCCCAACCTCTGACCTGCTCTTGTAGCTGCTGTGTTTATGTGGTGAGTCCAGTTGAGTTTCTGGTCAATGGTAACCCCAAGGATGTTGACAGTGGGGGGGAATCATTGATGGTAACACCATTGAATGTCAAGGGGCAGTTGTTAGTGTCTCTTATTGGAGATGGTCATTGCCTGACATTTGTGTGATGCAAATGTTACTTGCCACTTGTCAGCCCAAACCTGGATAAGGTCCAGATCTTGTTGCATTTGAACATGGACTGCTTCAGTATTTGAGAAATTGTGAATGTTGCTGAACGTTGTGCAATCGTTGGCGAAAGTCCCTGCTTCTGACCTTATGACGGAGGGAAGGTCATTGATGAAGCACCTGAAGATGGTTGGGCTTCAGACACTCATCTTGTAGAGATGTCCTGCAGCTGAGAAGACTGACCCTCCACAACCACAACCATCTTCCCATGTACCAGGTATGATTCCAATCAGCGGAGAGTTTGCTCCCTGATCCCCACTGATACCAGTTTTGCTAGTTTTGATGCCATACTCGGTTGAATGCGGTCTTGATGTCGAGGGCTGTCACACTTGCCTCACCTCTGGAATTCAGCTCTTTTGTCCATGTTTGAACCGAGGCTACAATGAGGTCAGGAGCTGAGTGACTCTGGCAAAACAGGTGTCGGATCTCTCGGTGGGAAATCATCTCGGGGATGGTGATTGTAATTCTATCTCCTTCACGATAGCATTGGAAAGAGATAGGATCAGGCAGGATAGGAAGGTGTTTATCTGAAGTAGGGGGAAATATGAAATCATTTGGCAGAAAATTGGACAAGTAAACTGGAAGGAGATGTTCTTGGGGGAAAAGTACTGAAGGAAAGTGGCAGATTTTCAAGGAATGTTTTGTCTGGTGCTTTGCATGACAACGTTCCGGTGAGACAAGGTGGTTTTGGTAAGTCACGGGAACCATGATGCATAAAGGTTGTGATGAACCTAGTCAGGAAGAAAAGAAAGGTGTACAAAAGGTTCAGAGAACTGGGAAATGTTAAGGATCTAGAGGAGTATAAGGCTTGTAGAAGGGAGCTTAAAAAGGAAATTAGGAGAGCCAGAAGGGGGCATGAGAAGGCCTTGGCGGGTAAGATTAAGGAGAATCCCAAGGCATTCTACAAATATGTGAAGAGTAAAAGGATGAGAAGTGAAGGGATAGGACCTTTTAAAAGGTGAAGGGGGAAAGGTCTGTGTGGAACCAGAAGAAATAGAACATAGAACATTACAGAGCAGAACAGGCCCTTCGGCCCTCGATGTTGCACCGACCAATTAAAAAGCAATGACCCTCTAATCTAAACCATTCCCTTTTCATCCATAAACTTATCTACTAACCTCTTAAACGCCACCAAACTTGGCGCATCTACAACTACAGCAGGCAGGGCATTCCATACCCTTATCACCCTCTGGGTAAAGAACCTACCTCTGACATCCGTCCTATAACTACCACCCCTTAATTTAAAGCTATGTCCCCTCGTGCTAGCTTTCTCCATCCTAGGAAAAAGGCTATCACTGTCCACCCTATCTAAATCTCTAATCATCTTATATGTTTCGATTAGGTCCCCTCTTAGCCGCCTTCTTTCTAAAGAAAACAACCTCAAATCCCTCAGCCTCTCTTCATAAGACCTGCCCTCCATACCAGGCAACATCCTGGTAAACCTCCTCTGTACCCTCTCCAATGCCTCCATATCTTTCTTATAATGTGGGGACCAGAACTGCACACAATACTCCAAGTGCGGCCGCACTAGAGTTTTGTACAGTTGCAACATGACGTCGCGGCGCCGAAATTCAATCCCCCTACCAATAAAAGCTAAGACTCCGTATGCCTTCTTAACAACCTTATCGACTTGATTGCCAACTTTCAGGGATCTATGCACACATACACCAAGATTCCTCTGTTCATCAACACTATTAAGAGTCCTACCATTAGCCCTATACTCTACACATTTGTTATTCCTGCCAAAGTGAATTACCTCTCACTTTTCCACATTAAACTCCATTTGCCACCCTTCGGCCCAGCTCTGCAACTTGTCCAAGTCACTCTGCAAACTAGAACACCCCTCTCCATTATCTACCACTCCACCGACTTTGGTGTCATCCGCAAATTTACTAATCCATCCTTCAATACCCTCATCCAGATCATTTATAAAAATTACAAACAGCAGAGGCCCCAAAACAGATCCCTGAGGTACACCACTAGTAACCGAACTCCGCGATGAATATCTCCCATCAACCACCACCCTCTGTCTTCTATCTGCCAGCCAATTCCTAATCCAATTAGCTAAATCACCCTCTATCCCATACATCTGCATTTTCTGCAGAAGCCTTCCATGGGGCACGTTATCGAACGCCTTACTAAAGTTCATATATACCACATCAACTGCCTTACCCCCATCCACCTGTTTGGTCACTTTTTCAAAAAACTCAATGAGGTTAGTAAGGCACGACCTACCCTTCACAAAACCATGCTGACTATCCCTAATCAATTCATTTCTCTCTAAATAACTATAAATCCTATCCCTAATAATTCTCTCCAATACTTTGCCCACAACAGAAGTAAGACTCACCGGCCTATAATCCCCCGGAAAGTCTCTCTTCCCCTTCTTGAACAATGGGACCACATTCGCTATCCTCCAGTCTTCCGGCACTATACCCGTAACCAACGACAACCTGAAGATCAGAGCCAGAGGCTCTGCAATCGCCTCTCTTGCCTCCCAGAGAATCCTAGGGTAAATCACGTCCGGCCCAGGGATTTATCTAACTTCAAACTCTCAAGAATATCTAGCACATCCTCCTTATCTACTTCAATACTTTCCAGTTTGCAACCCTGTATCCCAGTGTTCTCCACAACTACATTTACGTCTCCCTGTGTGAATACCAAAGAGAAATATTTGTTCAGTGCCTCTCCAATCTCTTCAGGCTCCACGCACAACTTCCCACTGCTGTCTCTGACTGGCCCTAATCTGGCCCTAACCAATCTTCTATTCTTAACATATCTAAAGAAAGCTTTAGGATTCTCCTTAATCCTATCAGCCAAAGTCTTCTCGTGTCCTCTTTTAGCTCTCCTCAATTCACTCTTTAGCTCCCTCCTGGCTAATCTGTAGCTATCCATTGCACTAACTGAGCCTTCAAGCCTCATCCTGACATAAGCCTCCTTTTTCCTTTTAACCAGCAAATTAACTTTTTTAGTACACCATGGTTCCCTTACTTGACCATTTCCTCCTTGCCTGACAGGGACCTACTTATCAAGGACTCACTATAGCTGCTCCTTGAATAAGCTCCACACTTCAGATGTTCCCAGTCCCTGTAGTTTCCTAGTTCAACCTATCCACCCTAATTCTCTCCTAATAGCCTCATAATAACCATTCCCCCAGCTATAACTACTGCCCCCAGGTTTATGCCTATCCCTATCCATCACTAAGGTGAACGTAACCGAATTGTGGTCACTATCACCAAAATGTTCACTAACTTCCAAGTCTAATACCTGGTGCTGGGCAATGTAGCCTCACCTCTAGTTGGCCTACCTACATACTGAGTCAAAAAACCTTCCTGCACACTTTGTATAAAAACTGACCCCTCTAACGAGCTAGAGCTATAGCTATTCCAATCAATATTAGTAAAGTTAAAGTCCCCCATAACAATTACCCTATTGCTTTCACTCCTGTCCAGGATCAACTTTGCAATCCTTTCCTCTACCTCTCTAGAACTTTTAGGAGGTCTATAAAAGACTCCCAACAGGGTGACCTCTCCTAATCTCAGCCCATACTACCTCAACAGACAAGTCCTCATCAAACTTCCTTTCTGTCACTGTGATACAGTCTTTGACTAATAATGCCACTCCTCCCCCCCTTTTACCTCCTTCTCTCTTCTGACTGAAGCATTTGAACCCTGGAACCTGCAACAACCATTCCTGTCCCTCCTCTATCCATGTCTCTGAAATGGCCACAACATCAAAGTTCCAGGTACTAATCCGAGCTGCAAGTTCCTCCACCTTATTGCGAATACTTCTTGCATTAAAGTATATGCATTTCAAACCATGCCCTATTCCACCCGTATGCTGCTGTGCTTTACAGCTCTCGTCTATGACCCCCCCTATTCTCATCCCTCTTAACATCCAAGCTACTCAGGATCCCACCCCCCCCTCTGAACCAGTTTAAACCCTCCTGCATAGCCTTTGCAAATTTTCCCCCCAAGATATTGGTTCCCCTCCGGTTCAGGTGTAGACCATCTCTCTTGTAGAGGTCCCACCTACCCCAGAATGAGCCCCAATTGTTCAAGAACCTGAACCCCTCCCTCCTACACCATCCCTGCAGCCACGAGTTCAAACATTCCCTCTCTCTGTTCTTCTCTAAACTATTCTGTGGCACAGGCAAGAGTCCAGAGATAACCACTCTGTCTGTTTTGACCCTAAACTTCCACCCCAACTCCATAAATTTCTGTTTAATATCCCCTTCCCTTGTCCTACCTACATCATGTGTCCCTACATGAACTATGACTTGGGGCTGACTCCCCTCTCCCTTAAGAATCTTGAACACCCGTTCTGAGACGTCCCGGACCCCAGCCCCTGGGAGGCAACACACCAGCCCTGAGTCCTGTTCATTACTATTTATTCTCCTATCTGTCCCCCTAACTATGGAGTCTCCAATTACCAGGCCTAATCTTTTATTTCCCCTATCCAGCTGAGCATTCACAGCAGGCTCACCCCCAGAGACCTGCTCCCTTTGGCTATCTCCAGTTGATTCTTCCTCAACTGTAGCCTCCAGGACAGAGAACTTATTTTGGAGGGGAACAGTCCTGGGGGATTGTCTCTCCGATTGCTTCTTACCCCTCTTCCTAATAGTTACCCAAGAATCTCTTTTAGGAGTGACTATCTCTTTGTAACTCCTGTCAATATCCGCCTCAATCTCCCGAATTATCCGGAGTTCCTCTAATTCCAGCTCCTTAACACGATCCTCAAGGAGCTGCAAATGGGCACACTTCCTGCAGGTATAATCAGCAGGAACACTACTGGTGTCCCTCACCTCATACATACCGCAGGAGGTGCAACATATTGCCTGTACTGCCATCTCTGATACTTTAATTTCCAGGAGAGAGAAAAAAAACTTCCCACACACTTTTATTATTAGGTTAGAGGAGGGGGGAGGGTGGGATACTCTACCTGTGTAGAGAATCGGGTTTCCTCTCTGTACCAATTTATAGGGTCAGAGAGAGAAACTACAACTACCGGTAAGCCTCCTTATGACGACTTCCAGTTTCCAGTTAATTTTAAAAAAAAGGCCAAAAAAAACTACCACCGCTCGCTACTTTAACCAAAAAGAAAATGTTAAAAATTACCTTAAACTCGAACTTTACACTCGCCCAAATCGCTGCCTCTCTGTGCTGCTCCATAGGAACAATGAGGGTAAGTTAGGGGTAAGTTTTTCATTCAGAGGATGGTATGTGAATGGAATTGACTGCCATCAATGGTAATGAAGGCAAACTCGCTGTGGTCTTTTAAAAGACTTCTGCATGAGTACATGGGATTAAATGTTACAGATAGTTCTATGGCCTGGTAGGCATGAATAACTTGTGGGCAGATGGGCCTTTTTGAGTTGTAGTGTTCTATGTTTTATGAAACCCAAACTGGGCGTCACTGAGCAGGTGCTGCTTAATAGCACTGTTGATGTGATTCAGTTGGTCTCAGTGCTCTGTGTTAGGAGGATAAAATTAGCTTTGTGTGTCACTGTCAGGTGAGTTTAGGATCAAGTTATGCTGTCATGCCCTCCATTAGTTAACCAGCTTGCCAGCAGTCCCATCGTTGCTCTCACGCACATGTGAAGCATCTAAGTGACGTATCAAAGGGTGAATGGACCTTGACAAACACCCAGGAAGAGAACTGGCTAAAGCAGTTTGATAGGTTGTGAAATTTCTTTCTAATACATGGTGACGGCAGCCAGAAATGGGTAGGAGTCTGAGTTTCTCTTGCCTATTTCCTGGTGTTACTGGTACAGTTACTGCCATTGCCCAGAAAGCAAAATTGCCAAAGGGTTTACCCATGGCCCTGCAAACTCCGCTGCTCTGTGGGAGTTGATGATGACTAATTGCACCACATCCTGCAATGCGCCTGAGTCATTATATCCTGCCACTGCTTTTATCTGTGTTCAGAGATTAATGTAGCAACTTCTGCTCTGGTGTTCAGAGTAGAATTGAAGGGTCAGTTTCTGAAAGAACCATTGATTGTGGAGAATGAAGCAGCTACAGTTGTGCTATCGAATGCCAGACTGGATCCACCTCACTGAGGGTCTTCACACTGTCATCTGCTTTATAGGATTTTTACATTTGTTCAGTTTAAATATATTCCAGCCACCAGTGGGAAAATTTAAAAAAAAAATTAATTTGAGGTGTGGTCATTGCTTGCTACATCAGCATTAGAGTGGCAAAGCGGTTAGTACTGCTGCCTCTCCGTGCCAAGGAACTGGGTTCAATTCCGGCCTCAGGTCACTTTCTGTGTGGAGTTTGCATGTTCTCTGTGTCTACGTGTGTTTCCTCTAGATGCTCCAGTTTCCTCCCACACTTCAAGGATGTGCAGATCAGATTGATTGGCAATGCTAAATTGTCCCTTAACATGTCCAAGATGTGTAGATTAATGGGGTAAATACGTGGGGTTATGGGCATAGGGTGTGAGTAGTATGCTCTTTTGCATAATTGGTGGGCCAAATGGCCTCCACTGTAGGAATTCTACAATTTATTGCCCATTCCCAGTTGCCCTTCAGAAGGTGCTGGTAACCTGCTGTGATTCCTGCTGTGCAGTCCCACGGTGCTGTGAGGCAGGGAGTTCCCAATTTTGACCCAGTGACAGTGAATGAACAGTGATATGTTTCCAAGTCAGGATGATGAGTGACTTGGAGGGGAACCTCCAGGTGGTGATGTTACATGTATCTACGGCTTTTGTTCTTCTAGATGGTGGAGCTTGTGGGTCTGAAAGATGCTGCCTAAGGAACTTTGGTGAATTGCTGCAGTGCATCTTTTGATGGTACATACAGCTGCTACTGGCCATCGGGTGTAGAGAAAGTGAATCTTTGTGGAAGTAGTAGCAATCAAATGGGGCTGCTTTGTTCTGAATGGTGTCAAAGTTCTTATATTGTTGGACTGCACACCTCCAGACAAGGGGAGAGTATTCCATCAAACACCTGACTTTTGCCTTGTAGATGGTGCACAGAGTTTGGGGAGTCAGGAGGTGAGTTACCAGCTACAGGATTCCTACCCTTTGACTTGCTGTTGTAGCCACAATATTTATATAGCTTGTCCAATTCAGTTTCTGGGCAGTGGTAACCCCCAGGACGTTGATATTGGGGATTTACTGATGGTAATGCCATTGGATATCAAGAGGCAATGGTTAAATTCTCTCTTGTCTGTGGTCATTACCTGGCATTTGTGTGGTGTGAATATTACTTGCCGCTTGTCAGTCCAAGCCTGATTATTGTCCAGGTCTTGCTGCATTTGAACATGGACTGCTTCAATTTCTGAGGAATTGTGAATGGTGCTGAACATTTTACAATCATCAGCGAACATCCCCACTTCTGATATTATGGAAGGAAAGTCATCGAAGAAGCAACTGAAGATTGTTGGGCTGAGGACACTTCCTGAGGGACTCCTGTGGAGATGTCCTGGAGCTGAGAGAATTGATTCCCAAGCACCACGTCCATCTTCCTTTGTGCTGGGTGTGACTCCAGGCAGTATTGGGGCAGTGTTTGTAAGGAGTCCCTGGGGAAGTTACAGTACTTATAAGGTTTCCCAGTCTTCATTTGGGATTTCTTGCCAGAAATGTTTGAAATGACAGCTTTAGAGCCTCAAGCGTTTTAACCTTCAGATTTTGAATTTAAATCCTTTAAAATTGACCGATTCCTCTGTCAACGTGTTGCCTGTTGCCTGTAACCTTTCTTTGATTCCGTGAGTGAAAACAGAATGAGGCAGATCAGATGTGCCTGTTTGTCCTTATCTCTGAATCAACAAGCTGATGTGTTGGTTTGATGTCACATAAGTCGTTTATTACTAACGATGATGTTTACACTCGCTTTCCCTTGCCAGTCCATGAGCATATCTATTCTAGGCTCTGGCCAATGCCTGGGCTATCCCATCTATTTGAGCTTAACTAACTATAAATGTCTGAAAATAATTTAATAAGGAGCTATGAATAGCCACGAGAGCAGAATGATTACAATAAGGTGTCGGTGAACCTGTATCACCAACATCAATAATTCTCTGTTTATAAAAGCAAAATAATGCGGATGCTGAAATCTGAAACAAGAACAGAACATGCTGGAAAATCTCAGCAGGTCTGGCAATATCTGTGCAGAGAGAATAGAGCCACTTTATTGTGCTTAGACCCTTTGTCAGAGTTAACACTGTTCATTGGCTACTGGATATTTTCATTATTGTTCAGATCAGAATCAGGGATGTGGATTTGATTCAAAGATTTAACATGTAATCAATAATAAAACAGTAATTCTCAGACTGCAAAATCAAACTTCCATACACATTGTAAAAAATAAACCCTCCCCCAGTATTTAAACACCTCCTTACACTCCCACCCTGATAACAAATTAAGAACATAGAACTAGGAGCAGGAGTTGGCTATCTGGCCCCTCAAGCCTGCTCTGCTGTTCAATAAGATCATGGCAGATCTCTTTGATTCAGTTCCACTTACCCTCCTGCTCACCATAACCCTTACTGCTCAAAAATTTATCAATCCTTGCCTTAAAAACATTCAATGAGGGAGCCTCAACTGCTTCACTGGGCAGGGAATTCCACAGATTCACAACCCTTTTTGTGAAGAAGTTCCTCCTCAACTCAGTCCTAAATCTGCTTCCCCTTATTTTGAGACTATGCCCCCTAGTTCTAGTTTCACTCACCAGTGGAAACAACTTCCCTGCTTCTTTCTTATCAATTCTCTTCATAATCTTATATGATTAGATCTCCCTTCATTTTTGTTGAATTCCAATGAATATAGCCCTAGTCTATTCAGACTCTCCTCACAAGCCAACTCTCTCAACTCCGGAATCAACCTAGTGAATCTCCTCTGCACCCCCTCCAGTGCCAGTAAATCCTTTCTCAAGTAAGGAGACCAAAACTGTACACAGTAACTCCAGGTGTGGCCTCACCAGCACCTTATACAGCTGCAACATAACCTCCCTGTTTTTAAACTCCATCCCTCCATTAATGAAAGACAAAATTCCATTTGTCTTCTTAATTTCTTAATTTTTCTAAAATTTTGTGATTCTTTTTACCATTTAAATAATAGTCTATTTTGCTGTTATTTTTACCAAAATAGATGACCTCACATTTACCAACGTTGCACTCCATCTGCCAGATCCTTGCCCACTCAGATTATTTAGAACATAGAACATAGAACATAGAACATAGAACAATACAGCACAGAACAGGCCCTTCGGCCTTCGATGTTGTGCCGACCAAAATAAAAAGCAATGCCCCCTCCAAACTAAACCATTCCCTTCTCTTCCATATACTTATCAACTAACCTCTTAAACGCCACCAAACTTGGCGCATCTACAACAGCTGCAGGCAGGGCATTCCACTCCCTAATCACTCTTTGAGTAAAGAACCTACCTCTGATATCCGTCCTATAACTCATACCCCTTAATTTAAAGTTGTGTCCCCTCGTGCTAGCTTTCTCCATCCTAGGAAAAAGGCTATCACTGTCCACCCTATCCAAACCTCTAATTATCTTATATGCTTCAATAAGATCCCCCCTTAGCCGCCTCCTTTCTAACGAAAACCCTCAAATCCTTCAACCTCTCTTCATAGGACCTGCCCTCCATACCAGGCAACATCCTAGTAAACCTCCTCTGTACCCTCTCCAATGCCTCCACATCTTTCTTATAATGTGGGGACCAGAACTGCACACAATACTCCAAGTGCGGCCGCACTAGAGTTTTGTACAGTTGCAACATGAGCTGCGGCTCCTAAATTCAATCCCCCTACCAATAAAAGCTAAGACTCCATATGCCTTCTTAACAACTTTATCCACTTGACTGCCTACTTTCAGGGATCTATTGACACATACACCAAGATCCTTCTGTTCCTCAACACTATTAAGAGCCCTACCATTAGCCCTATACTCTACACATTTATTGTTCCTGCCAAAGTGCATTACCTCACACTTTTCCACATTAAACTCCATTTGCCACCTCTCGGCCCAGCTCTGCAACTTGTCCAAGTCACTCTGTAAACTAAAACACCCCTCTTCACTATCTACCACACCACCAACTTTAGTATCATCTGCAAATTTACTGATCCATCCCTCAATACCCTCATCCAGATCATTTATAAAAATTACAAACAGCAGGGGCCCCAAAACAGACCCCTGAGGCACACCACTCGTCACCGAACTCCACGATGAATATCTCCCATCAACCACCACCCTCTGTCTTCTATCTGCCAGCCAATTTCTAATCCAATTAGCTAAATCACCCTCTATTCCACACATCTGCATTTTCTGTAGAAGTCTTCCATGGGCCACCTTATCAAAAGCCTTACTAAAGTCCATATATACTACATCAACCGCCTTACCCCCATCCACCTCTCTGGTCACTTTCTCAAAAACTCAATGAGGTTAGTAAGGCATGACCTACCCTTCACGAAACCATGCTGACTATCCCCAATCAATTCATTTCTCTCTAAATAACTATAAATCCTATCCCTAATAATTCTCTCCAATACCTTGCCCACCACAGAAGTAAGACTCACTGGCCTATAATTCCCAGGAAGGTCTCTCTTCCCCTTCTTAAACAATGGGACCACATTCGCCATCCTCCAGTCCTCCGGAACCACACCCGTAACCAACGAGGACCTGAAGATCAGAGCCAGAGGCTCTGCAATCTCCTCTCTTGCCTCCCAGAGAATCCTAGGGTAAATCCCGTCCGGCCCAGGGGACTTATCCAACTTCAAAACCCTCGAGAATTCTAACACATCCTCCCTATCTTAACTACAATACTACCCCCACCAATTAGATAGTGAAGAGGGGTTGTTTTAGAGTTACAGATGTTACAAGCTGACTTGGACAATTGACACAAGTTGCAGAGCGGCCGAGAGGTGGCAAATGGAGTTTAATGTGGAAAATGTGAGGTAATGCACTTTGGCAGGAACAATAAATGTGTAGAGTATAGGGCTAATGGTAGGGCTCTTAATAGTGTTCAGGAACAGAAAGGATCTTGGTGTATGTGTCAATAGATCCCTGAAAGTAGGCAGTCAAGTGGATAAAGTTGTTAAGAAGGCTATGGAGTCTTAGCTTTTATTGGTAGGGGGATTGAATTTAGGAGCCGCAGCATCATGTTGCAACTGTACAAAATTGCGTGTTACGACCGCTAGTGCGAGCACACTTGGCCAGTTCTGTGTTTCTGGTCGCCACTATTATAAGATTGATGGGAGGCATTGGAGAGGGTACAGAGGAGGTTTACCAGGAGTTGCCTGGTATGGAGGCAGGTCCTATGAAGAAGGCTGAGGATTTGAGGTTGTTTTCGTTAGAAAGGAGGCGGCTAAGGGGGGATCTTATTGAAAACATATAAGATAATAGGGTTTGGATAGGGTGGAGGACAGTGATAGCCTTTTTCCTAGAATGGAAAAAGCTAGCACGAGGGGACACAAACTTTAAATTAAGGGGTTATGAGTTATAGGACGGATATCAGCCGGTAGGTTCTTTCACTCAAGAGTGATTAGGGAGTGACTGCCTGCCTGCAGTGTTGTAGATGCGCAAGTTTGGTGGCGTTTAAAGAGGTTAGTGGATAGTATATGGATGAGAGAAGAAGAAGGTTTAGTTAGGAGGGGCATTGCCTTTTTATTTTGGTCGGCACAACATCGAAGGCCGCGAAGGGCCTGTTCTGGCTGTATTGTCTATGTTCTATTCAATTTGCAACCCTGTACCTCAGTGCTCTCCATAGCTACATTTCCAGCACTCTGCGTGAATACCGAAGAGAAATATTTATTCAGTGCCTCACCAATCTCTTCAGGCTCCACGCACAACTTCCCACTGCTGTCTATGACTGGCCCGAATTTCTTTCCCTTTGCAGACTTTCAGCATCCTCTGCATATCTTGCTCTGCCACTTATTGTGACAATACTAAACTTTTCCTGCTTGTTCTTCTTGTCCTGTCCTTTTATGATTTCTCACATCATCTCTGCACACTCTAGTCAGAAGGAGCCCCCAGCCCGGCATCCCCCTAACCTGCCTCTCTCTCTCTCTCTCCCTCCCTCTCTCTCTCCCTCCCTCTCTCTCTCTCTCCCTCTCTCTTTCTCCCTCTCTCTCTCTCTCTCTTTCCCCCCCTGCCTGCCTGTTTGTTTAATGTAAAATACAGCAGGTGATAGAAATCTGAAATAACAAAAGTGCAGGATCACATGTCCGGCCTGGCAGCATCATCAGGGAGCGGAATAAAGTTCATGTTTCCGGTCTGTTTCAGTGCTGAAGATTGCCAGCCTGAGAGATGAATTCTGCCTCTGTTCATAAGTGCTGTGTCTGATCTGCTGAACGTATCCAGTATTTTGTGTTTTTGTTCTATTATCTACGCCAGAGAATCATTTGTAACTACTTCTGCTCTTGAATTGTTACTCATGGCCTTCTCCCAAGGAATTATCTTTGGCCCCTCATATTTCTCATCCACTCTGCTTTTAGTAAATCCAAATGTGACAGGAACTATAAAATAAATGGCAGAACCATCAGGAACGTAGACGCACAGAGAAATCTGGGAGTAAGGTCCACAGATCCTTAATGTGGCAGCACAGGTAGAAAAGGTGGTGAAGAAAGCAGATGGCATGTTTGCCTTCAACGGATGGAGCATCGAATATAAAAGTTGCCAAATTATGTTACAGCTGTATAAAACACTGGTTATTCCAAATAAAACATTTGGAGTACTGCATCCAATTCTGGTCACCATATTACCAGAAGGACGTGGAGGCTTTGGAGAGTGTACAGAAAAGGTTTACCAGGATGTTGCCTGGTATGGAGAGTATTCACTATGAGAGGAAATTGAATAAATTGGGATTGTTCTCCCTGGAAAGACGGAGGCTGAGGGACGACCTAATAGAAGTTTATAAAATTGAGGCGTATGGATAGGATGAACTATTGGAAGCTTCTTCCCTGGGCAGGAATGACAAGTTCAGTGGGGCACAAATTAGAACATAGAACATTACAGCGCAGAACAGGCCCTTCGGCCTTCGATGTTGCGCCGACCAATTAGGAAAAAGCAATGACCCTCTAACCTAAACCATTCCCTTTTCGTCCATAAACTTATCTACTAACCTCTTAAACGCCACCAAAATTGGCGCATCTACAACTGCAGCAGGCAGGGCATTCCATACCCTTACCACCCTCTGGGTAAAGAACCTACCTCTGACATCCGTCCTATAACTACCCCCCCTTAATTTAAAGCTATGTCCCCTCATGCTAGCTTTCTCCATCCTAGGAAAAAGGCTATCACTGTCCACCCTATCTAAACCTCTAATCATCTTATATGTTTCAATAAGGTCCCCTCTTAGCCTCCTCCTTTCTAACGAAAACAACTCAAATCCCTCAGCCTCTCTTCATAAGACCTGCCCTCCATACCAGGCAACATCCTGGTAAACCTCCTCTGTACCCTCTCCAATGCCTCCACATCTTTCTTATAATGCGGAGACCAGAACTGCACACAATACTCCAAGTGCAGCCGCACTAGAGTTTTGTACAGTTGCAACATGACGTTGTGGCTCCGAAATTCAATCCCCTACCAATAAAAGCTAAGACTCCGTATGCCTTCTTAACAACCTTATCGACTTGATCGCCAACTTTCAGGGATCTATGCACATATACACCAAGATCCCTCTGTTCATCAACACTATTAAGAGTCCTACCATTAGCCCTATACCCTACACATTTGTTATTCCTGCCAAAGTGAATTACCTCACACTTTTCCACATTAAACTCCATTTGCCACCTCTCGGCCCAGCTCTGCAACTTGTCCAAGGCTCTCTGCAAACTATAACACCCCTCTTCACTATCTACCACTCCTCCGACTTTGGTGTCATCCGCAAATTTACTAATCCATCCTTCAATACCATCATCCAGATCATTTATAAAAATTACAAACAGCAGGGGCCCCAAAACAGACCCCTGAGGTACACCACTTGTCACCGAACTCCACGATGAATATCTCCCATCAACCACCACCCTCTGTCTTCTATCTGCTAGCCAATTCCTAAGCCAATTAGCTAAATCACCCTCTATCCCATACATCTGCATTTTCTGCAGAAGCCTTCCATGTGCCACCTTATCGAACGCCTTACTAAAGACCATATATACCACATCAACTGCCTTACCCCCATCCACCTCTTTGGTCACTTTTTCAAAAAACTCAATGAGGTTAGTAAGGCACGGCCTACCCTTCACAAAACCATGCTGACTATCCCCAATCAATTCATTTCTCTCTAAATAACTATAAATCCTATCCCTAATAATTCTCTCCAATACTTTGCCCACAACAGAAGTAAGACTCACCGGCCTATAATTCCCTAGAAAGTCTCTCTTCCCCTTCTTGAACAATGGGACCACATTCGCTATCCTCCAGTCTTCCGGCACTATACCCGTAACCAACGAGTTACGGGTATAGTTACGGAATTCAAGGTAAAGGGGGGAAGGTTCAGTGGGGATGTGCAGAGGAGGTTTTTTTTTAGAGGATGGTGGGGAGGCCAGGGATGCAGTGCCGAGTGAGGTGATTGAGTAGATATATTAGTCACGTTTAAGACATCTAAATAGACACATGAACAGGTGGGGAATACAGGTGTTTGGCTTAGATAGGACAATGTGACCGGTGTAAACTTGGAGGGCTGAAGGGCCTGTTCCTATGCTGTATTGTTCTTTGTTCTTGTTCTTTTGCTTCTTGGTGACTTTGTCAGAAGCTGCTGAACATCTATTCCTGTTCAACCCATCGAGCCTTCACCGACAGCAGTCCCACCCAGGACCCATCCTCATGACCCCACATATTTACCCAGCTAACCTCCATGACACAAAGGGCAATTAAGTATGGCCAATCCACTTAACCCTGGACTGTGGGAAGAAACCGGAGCACCCAGAGGAGACCCAAGCAGACATGGGCAGAATGTGCAAATTCCACAGTCACCTGTGTTCTTTGTTCTTTGTACCCAAGACTGGAATTGAACTCTGTGCTCCATGAACCACTGTGCTGCCTTAGCCTCACCACCTCCTCTGCTGTTGCTAAATTATCAGACTGCGTACCTAATATCCAGTGTTAGGTAAGCAGAAAGTTTCTCCAACTAAATGTTGGGAATACTGAAATTTCTGTAAACTGTTTCCTTGCTCATCACTTCACCTCTATTGCCAGAACTTCAAATTAAACCATTCTGTTCACAACTTGGTGTCATATTTGACCCAGAGATAAGGGCCTCATCTTCTTTGCAGCATCACTCAGGTCATTTGTTTCCATAGCTGTAACATCGCCCTAAGGTGCTTTATGGAGCTTTACCAACACATCAGCAAGAAGCTTGCTTAAACACGTATGTTTTAAGGAGAATCATAAGGAGAGATGAGGAGTGCAAAGTGCTAGGAAGGCAATTCCAGAGCTTTGGAGAACTGAAAGAATGACTGCTATTGGTGAAGTAATTAATTAAAATCTGGAATGCAATGGAGTCCAAATGTGGAGGAGAGCTGAGATCTTGGA
This sequence comes from Sphyrna mokarran, assembly GCA_024679065.1. NCBI lineage: Eukaryota > Metazoa > Chordata > Chondrichthyes > Carcharhiniformes > Carcharhinidae > Sphyrna > Sphyrna mokarran. The sequence continues at coordinate 2,328,063 of JAGIQG010000017.1, read as the reverse complement.
GGGTTTTAGATTCCGGAGATAAGAGATTGGCAATGTCATAATCATAGAGGGATTTGAAAACTGGGATTAAAATTTTAACTGAGTTTGAGAGTTTCAATATTGGTAACAAAATCTGATTGGAGGGTTCAAGCATGGAGTTCCAGGAAAGATTGAGAGGAAAGATTAAGAACTTTGGAGAAGAAAGGGAAATTTGAGATAGGGAGGTCGTTTACAAGGATAGTGAGAACAAGGCGTTCTTTCTTTAAGAGGATGTTGACAGATTTGAAGGAGGGGGAGACAGATCCTGAAGAAAGAGAACTTACAGCAATATCAGCCAATATGGGAGTACGGAGGAGAAGCTAAATGTCTCGCAGATGGTGGGGATAGGGTCAAGGGCTTGTGTTTTATGGATAAGTAAGATCATGAGGAAAGACAGGAGGGAGAAAGTTAACTGTATGTGTGTTTGTATGTGTGGGGGTAGAAAGGGATGCAACAGAGGCAGTTGATCATAGAACATTCAACATTACAGCGCAGCACAGGCCCTCTGGCCCTCGATATTGCGCCGACCAATGGAACCAATCTAATGACCGTCTAACCTAAACTATTTCAATGTTACGCATGTGCCTATTCATTGACCATTTGAATGCCCTCAAAATTGGCGAGTCCATAACTGCTGCAGGTAGGGCATTCCACGCCCTTACTACTCTCTGAGTAAAGAACCTGCCTCTGACATCTGTCCTATAACTGCCATCCTGTAATTTAAAGCTATGTCCCCTCGTGTTAGCCATCACCATCTGAGGAAAAAGGCTCTCACTATCCACCCAATCTAACCCTCTGATCACTTTGTATGTCTCAATTAGGTCACCTCTTAACCTTCTTCTCTCTAATGAAAATAACCTCAAGTCCCTCAGCCTTTTCTCATAAGACCTTCCCACCATACCAGACAACATCCTGGTAGGATGCGGGAACCGTGGTGCACGAAGGTAGTGGTAAACCTAGTTAGGAAGAAAAAAAGGTATATAAAGGGTTCAGAGAGCTAGGGGACGTTAGGGATCTAGAGGAGTATAAGGTGTGTAGAAGGGAACTTAAAAAGGAAATTAGGAGAGCCAGAAGGGGTCATGAGAAGGCCTTGGCAGGGAAGATTAAGGAGAATCCCAAGGCCTTCTACAAATATGTGAAAAGTAAAAGGATAAGAGAAGGGATAGGGCCTATAAAAGGTGAAGGGGGAAAAGTCTGTGTGAATCCGGAAGAAATGGCAGAGGTGCTTAACGAGTACTTTGCCTTGGTATTCACTGTGGAGAGTGAACTGGGAGATTGCACTGCAGGTTTGCGGCATACGGAAAAGATTGAGTATGTGGATGTTAGGAAAGAGGATGTGTTAGACCTGTTGAATTCTATCAAGATAGACAAGTCGCCGTGACCACAATTCGGTTACGTTCACCTTAGTGATGGATAGGGATAGGCATGAAGCTGGGGGCAGTAGTTATAGCTGGGGGAAGGGTAATTATGAGGCCATAAGGAGAGAATTAGGGTGCATAGATTGGACTAGGAAACTACAGGGACTGGGAACATCTGGAATGTGGAGCTTATTCAAGGAGCAGCTGCTGCGAGTCCTTGATAAGTATGTCCCTGTCAGGCAAGGAGGAAATGGTCGAGTAAGAGAACCTTGGTGTACGAAAAAAGTTGATTTGCTGGTTAAAAGGAAAAAGGAGGCTTATGTCAGGATGAGGCTTGAAGGCTCGGTTAGTGCAATGGATAGCTATAGATTAGCCAGGAGGGAGCTAAAGAGTGAATTGAGGAGAGCTAAGAGGGGACACGAGAAGACTTTGGCTGATAGGATTAAGGAGAATCCTAAAGCTTTCTTTAGATATGTTAAGAATAGAAGATTGGTTAGGGCAAGATTAGGGCCAGTCATAGACAGCAGTGGGAAGTTGTGCGTGGAGCCTGAAGAGATTGGAGAGGTACTGAATAAATATTTCTCTTCGGTATTCACGCAGGGTGATGTAAATGTAGTTATGGAGAATACTGAGGTACAGGGTAGCAAACTGGAAAGTATCGAAGTAGATAGGGAGGATGTGCTAGATATTCTCGAGGGTTTGAAGTTGGATAAGTCCCCTGGGCCGGACGGGATTTACCCTAGGATTCTCTGGGAGGCAAGAGAGGAGATTGTAGAGCCTCTGGCTCTGATCTTCAGGTCGTCGTTGGTTACGGGTGTGGTTCCGGAAGACTGGAGGATCGCGAATGTGGTCCCATTGTTCAAGAAGGGGAAGAGAGACCTTCCAGGGAATTATAGGCCAGTGAGTCTTACTTCTGTTGTGGGCAAAGTATTGGAGAGAATTATTAGGGATAGGATTTACAGTTATTTACAGAGAAATGAATTGATTGGGGATAGTCAGCGTGGTTTTGTGAAGGGTAGGTCGTGCCTTACTAACTTACTTACTAAAATTGAGTTTTTTGAAAAAGTGACCAAAGAGGTGGATGGGGGTAAGGCGGTTGATGTGGTATATATGGATTTAAGTAAGGCGTTTGATAAGGTGGCCCATGGAAGACTTCTGCAGAAAATGCAGATGTATGGGATAGAGGGTGATTTAGCTAATTGGATTAGGAATTGGCTAGCAGATAGAAGACAGAGGGTGGTGTTTGATGGGAGATATTCATCGTGGAGTTCGGTGACAAGTGGTGTACCTCAGGGGTCTGTTTTGGGGCCCCTGCTGTTTGTAATTTTTATAAATGATCTGGATGAAGGTATTGAAGGATGGATTAGTAAATTTGCGGGTGACACTAAAGTCGGTGGAGTGGTAGATAGTGAAGAGGGGTGTTATAGTTTGCAGAGAGACTTGGACAAGTTGCAGAGCTGGGCCAAGAGGTGGCAAATGGATTTTAATGTGGAAAAGTGTGAGGTAATGCACTTTGGCAGGAATAATAAATGTGTAGAGTATAGGGCTCATGGTAGGATTCTTAATAGTGTTGATGAACAGAGGGATCTTGGTGTATTTGTGCATAGATCCCTGAAAGTAGGCAGTCAAGTCAAGAAGGTTGTTAAGAAGGCATATGGAGTCTTAGCTTTTATTGGTAAGGGGATTGAATTTCGGAGCCGCAACGTTATGTTGCAACTGTACAAAACTCTAGTGCGGCCGCACTTAGAGTATTGTGTGCAGTTCTGGTCCCCATATTATAAGAAAGATGTGGAGGCATTGGAGAGGGTACAGAGGAGGTTTACCAGGATGTTGCCTGGTATGGAAGGCAGGTCTTATGAAGAGAGGCTGAGGATTTGAGGTTGTTTTCGTTAGAAAGAAGGCGGCTAAGAGGAGACCTTATTGAAACGTATAAGATGATTAGAGGTTTAGATAGGGTGGACAGTGATAGCCTTTTTCCTAGGATGGAGAAAGCTAGCACGAGGGGACACAGCTTTAAATTAAAGGGTGATAGTTATAGGACGGATATCAGAGGTAGGTTCTTTACCCAAAGGGTGTTCGGGAGTGGAATGCCCTGCCTGCAGCAGTTGTAGATGCGCCAAGTTTGGTGGCGTTTAAGAGGTTAGTTGATAAGTATATGGAAGAGAAGGGAATGGTTTAGTTTGGAGGGGCATTGCTTTTTATATTGGTCGGCACAACATCGAAGGCCGAAGGGCCTGTTCTGTGCTGTAATGTTCTATGTTCTATGGGACCGGATGGGATGTACCCCAGGTTATTGTGGGAGATGAGGGAACTGGTTGCAGAGCACCTGGCGATGATCTTTGCGTCGTCCATGGAAACGGGAGAGGTTCCGGAGGATTGGAGGATTGCGGATGTGGTCCCTATCTTTAAGAAAGGGAACAGGGATAGTCCAGGAAATGACCGACCGGTGAGTCTGACTTCAGTGGTTGGTAAGCTGATGGAGAGGCTTCCGAGGGATAAGATATATGAGCATTTGGAGAAGTTTGGACTGATTAGAAATAGTTAGCATGGTTTTGTCAAGGGCAGGTCATGCCTTATGAGCCTAGTTGAGTTCTTCGAAAATGTGACTCAACACATTGACGAAGGAAGGGCGGTGGACGTAGTGTACATGGACTTTAGTAAGGTGTTTGATAAGATCGCCCATGCAAGGCTTCTGGAGAAGGTGAGAGGGCATGGGATCCAAGGGGCTTTGGCCTCGTGGATCCAGAACTGGCTTGCTGGCAGAAAGCAGAGAGTGGTTGTGGATGGGTCTTGTTCTGCATGGAGGTCGGTAACCAGTGGAGTGCCCCAGGGATCTGTTCTGGGACCCCTGCTGTTTGTCATTTTCATAAATGACCCGGATGAGGAAGTGGAGGGATGGGTTAGTAAGTTCGCCGACAATACAAAGATTGGTGGTGTTGTGGATGGTCTGGAGGGATGCCAAAAGTTGCAGTGGGACATAGACAGGATGCAAGACTGGGCGGAGAAGTGGCAGATAGACTTCAACGCAGATAAATGTGTAGTGGTCCATTTTGGCAGGAATAATGGGATGAAGGAGTACAATATAAGGGGTAAGAGTCTTAGCTGTGTTGTAGAGCAGAAGGATCTCGGGGTCCGGGTCCATAGGACTCTTAAATCGGCGTCGCAGGTGGAGGAAGTGGTCAAGAAGGCGTATGGCGTACTGGCCTTCATTAATCGAGGGATTGAGTTTAGGAGTCGGGAGGTAATGCTGCAACTTTATAAGACACTTGTCATTTCCCACTTGAAGCACTGTGTGTCGTTCTGGTTGCCTCATTGTAGGAAGGATGTGGAAGCTATTGAGAGGGTGCAGAGGAGATTTACAAGGATGTTGCCTGGATTGGGGGGGCATGCCTTATGAAGATAGGTTGAGGGAGCTAGGTCAAGACGAAGTTGAGAGGTGACCTGATAGAGGTTTATAAAATGTTGAGAGGAATAGATAGAGTGGATTCTCGGAGGCTATTTCCCAGAGCTGAAATGGTTGCTACGAGAGGACATGAGTTTAAGGTGCTGGGGGGCAAGTACAGAGAAGATGTTAGGGGTATGTTTTTCACTCAGAGGGCGGTGAGTGAATGGAATCGGCTGCTGTCGGTGGTGGTAGTGGCGAACTCGCTGGGGTCTTTTAAGAGACTTCAGATGAGTACATGGGATTTAATGGGATTAGGAATTACAGATAATTCTATGCCCTGGTAGGTATAGATATGATCGGCACAACTTGTGGGCTGAAGGGCCTGTTTGTGCTGTAGTGTTCTATGTACTATGTCTATTCCTTCACAGATACTAATCTGTGCCATGTGTACACAGTCCCTCACAGATAATGACATATGTCATGTGTATGCCGTCCCTCAGTTCTAAGTTGTTTTTGTCTTTGAATCATAGTGTTTACAATACAGAAAGAAGGCTATATGGGGAGTTGTGGACACACCAGCTCTCTAGCACGTGCCCCCACCTTTTCCCCACTCCCTCCAAATTACTTATTCCTATAATTATGCAGTCTCATTTGATTGCTTCAATGGAATCTCCCAGGCAGTGCCTGCCATATCCTAAGGCTGGAATTCTCTGCATTTGCCTTTGGTGGGGATTCTCGAATCCAGCTGCAGTGGATAGAGATTTGACTGAGTGCCAGATTCTCTGTTCTTACTGGCAGTTATGTGAACAAGATCAAAGAATTCTGGCCGAAATATTTGCTATATTTTTAAATCAAAATTTTTCCTCTCGTCGCCGTTGTTCCTTTTGCCATTTATCATAAATCAGCATTCTGGAGTTTCCAATCTTGCCACTAATGTGAACAGTTTCCCTGTATTGAATTTCATCTGCCTCTTGTCTGCCCATCCACCACTCTATGTCCTCTTAAGATTTATCACCATTGTCCTCACAGCTCTCAATAGTTTAAGTTTTAGACCAGGTGAAGATTTTGAAGTTGTGCTAAGCATCCAGGTCTGAATCATTAATCTAGATCAGAAAAACAGAATCCTGACACCAAACTCTGAGAAGCCCCACTGTATTCCTTCCCACTGTCTGAAAAGCAGCCACACTCTCGCCTTCCTCTCACTCAGCCAATTCTGTATCCAAGCTGGCATTGTCTCTTTGTCAGTGTTCTCACTTCGCAGAACATCTGCTCACTTTATTAAACACTTTTTGCAAGTCCCTATGCACAATATCAACACACTGTTACCTGATCAAAAAAATTCAAGCAAGTTAGCTAAAAATGATTTGCACTCAACAAATCTGTGTTGCATTTCCTAAATTAATACATATTTGTCCATTTGACTGTTAATTTTGTCCCAAATTATTGTTTCTAAAGTTCCCCATTAACGAGGTTAAACAGGTGGGCCCATATTTGCTGGAGTTATGTTTGCACGATCTTTTAAAGATTGTTGCAACATTTTTGATTCTCTGACTCCCCTCCTGGTCTGTCGGTCTGTCTGTCACATGTAAGCTTACATTAACGCTGCAATGAAGTTACTGTGAAAATCCCCTATTCGCCACATTCCAGCATCTGTTCTGGTACACTGAGGGAGAATTTAGCATGGTCAGTGCACTCTAACCAACATGTCTTTCGGACTGTGGAAGGAAACTGAAACACCCAGAGGAAACCCACGCAGACATGGGAGAACATGCAAATTCTGCACAGGTAGTGACCCAAGCCAGGAATCAAACTCAGATCTCTGGTTCTGTGAGGCAGCAGTGCTAACCACCGTGCTGCCTGTTTCCACTCTCACTTCTTTCAGTATCCTGGGATTGACTCCTGATGATATGTTCATACTTGAGCACAAAATACCTCTTTCAATTTTCAATCCGCCCACTGTCCCAACTATTTCCTTTCACCAGACTTTGCAACATCTTCTTCCTTAGTAAAACGGATGCTAAGTACTCATTTAGTACCCCAGCCATGCTGTCCTTCCCAAATCAGTTCCTGAATGATTTCAATCCTTTCTCTGGCAACAGTTTGAGATTGTCAGTCTGTTCTCAACCTTGCTGACACATTTGCTCATGAATATGTTTCTAAACTTGTGCTCACAGCATTTCTAAAATTACTTATTTTCAAAACACCTATTTATCAGCTGTTAAACCTTTGTTCATGTCTTTGTTACTTCTAGACTTGGTTATTTGGCTGGTCTCCTATATTCTTCCCTACATAAACGCGAGGATATGCAGAGTTCTGCTGTCTGTGTTAACTGACCTGTATTGACCCCCAGTCAAGCAATGTCTTGATTTTAAAATTCTCATCTCCATTTTCAAACCTTTCCAGGGTCTTGGCGCTGACTATTTCTGTATTGCCCTCCTATAACCCTCTGAGATATTGGTCCCCCTCCTAACACTGGCCACTCAAGCATTCTCGATCCTAATTGCTCCACCATTGGTGGCTGCATCCCAAATTGCTCTATTGCACCCTTCCCCCACACCTCTCTTCCTCTCTACCTCACCTTCCTCCTGAAAAGACATTCCTTGAAAACTACCTTTTTTTTCTAAGCTTTTGGTCACCTAACTAAATATTTCCTAATACTGCTCAGCATCACATTTTGTTTTAGACTGCTCCTGGGAAGCACCTTGGGACATTTTGTCACTGTATAAATATGTTATCAAATATTTTAGGATATACTCTCTTTGTTTTGGCACAGTGTACAAGTCTCCCGAATATGAGGCTTTGGGCTTTGATCTAATTGTGGAACGCTTGGTCTCCATCGGATATCCTCAGGAACTGTGCAATTTTGTCTATGATCCTGTTTTCCCGACAAGGTAGGAGTGTGTTGCCATGATGGGGGTTGTGTTGCGAGGGTGGGGGACGCAGACAACATTTATTCTGTCGGGTTTGTAATCAAGAACATATCTCAATGAAGAAAAAGCCTGTGTGTTCTGGTGTGTTAATTCAGTTTATTCACCGGTTAAAGAAAATGTGTCATCCATATTTGTGTGATGGAGATTGTGCTGGAGAGGCTGAAATTATTGCCGATGACTAAATCAACATTTTAATTTAGTGTTTTTCATCGATACTTTGAAATCTTATTGAAGACATTAATCGTGGTTTGAGTATCTGCTGAGCTGGGACAAGTGAAGTTGGGTGATATTACAGAAGTGGAAATAGACAATCTTCTGGCAACACAGATAGGGTGTCAGCAGCTTATCATGTGGTCACATTTGACGCCAAGGTTGCAAACAAGTCAGACTTAACCTCAGACTGTTTCTACAAAGAGGGATGGAGTTGGTAGCTGGGGAACAGTCTGCAATGGGAATTGAAAGCAGTGGCTCAATTTTCCCAGTATTTAAATAGGGGAGGGAATTTCTGCTCTTCCAATACTGATTTTTGGATAAGCAATCTGACAATTTAGCAGTAGTAGAGGACTCAGTAGAGATGCTGCTGAGATGGGACAGGGTGTCACCAGGGTACGTGAGATCTTATGCCATGTATGTGAGTTGAGTACCTTTTGAGAAGTGTTTTGTTTTTAAATCAAAGAACAAAACAGCACAGGAAACAGGCCCTTCGGCCCAACGAGCCCGTGCCGCCACTTCGATGTTCCCACCTCTACCCGTCATCACTGTCATTCCTGTCTATGTTTATAGATCAATGCATTAGAACCAAATTTGAGACAATTTGGCAGAACAAATTCTCCCTAATCAGCCTAAGAGCATATCTTTGGGATGTGGGAGGAAACCGGAGCACCCGGAGAAAACCCACGCAAGCATGGGGAGAATGCGCAAACTCCCACAGATACCGGCCCAAATCCATGTATCTGCACAGCACAAAGATAGTCACTGAGCTGTTGTGTTGCCCATCAAATGGTCCAGGTCAAGCGTACGCTAACGATGTGAAGCACCAGGCTCCTCTCAAAAAATCCAAGAGCAGCCCCCCTCACAACCCATCGAGTGTATGCTCCTTGTTAGACAAGGTGGACCGAAGTACCTGTAGGATAAAACAAATACATCAATATCATCATCTATTTACACACTTCCCAGGGACTCCCAAGGCCCATGATCCCTATTTTAAATCAGTTTTCTATACCCCTCCATTCCCACTCTGTTCATGTGCCCACCTAAGTATTTCTTAAATAACTCCAGAGTACCTGCCTCCCCCACTTTGCTTGGCAGTGCGTTCCATACCCCCACCACCCTCTGTGTGAAAAACCTCCCTCTAGCATCCAAATTATACCTTACCCCCCTCATCCTAAGCCCGTGACCCCTCGTGCTATTTGAGTCCATTCTAGGAAAAAGCTTCACCCTGTTTACTCTATCTATACCCTTCATAATCTTGTACACCTCTATTAGATCTCCTCTAAGTCTGTCTTTCTCAGGAAAACAGCCCCAATTTGCCTAACCTCTCCTTGTAACTCTGACCTTCCGTACCAGGCAGCATCCTGGTAAACCTCCTCTGCACTCTCTCCAGAGTCTCCACGTCCTTCCGGTAGTAAGGCGATGAGAACTGGACGCAGTATTCCAAATGAGGTCTAACCAACGTTTTAAACAACTGCAACATTAAAGGCCAGCTCTTGTACTCTATACCCTTTCCTATAAAGGCTAACATACTATATGCTTTCTTCACAACCTTCTCCACCTACTCTACCGCCTTCAGAGACTTGTGCACTGCACCCCAGGTCCCTCTGTGTTTCTATGCTCTTAATAGGTCTACCCTTTATCATATACCTCCCCTCTACATTCTTTCTCCCGAAATGCATCACCTCACATTTATCAGGATTGAATTCCATCTGCCATCTGTCTGCCCAAGCTACCAGCCTACCTATGTCCTGCTGTATCGTCTGACAGTGCTCCTCACTATCCACATCAGGCCATCTTTGTCTGCAAACTTGCTGATCACTTCACTTCCTCCCTCTTCCAAGTCATTTATATACATTACAAATAGAAGACGTCCCAATACTGAGCCCAAAATCGTGTTCTCTGCAACTACAACAGCTTTGGTTTTTATCATTGATGTCAGGCTGTCTGGTGAAGTCCTTTTATTACTGCTTTATTGGTTTAAATGGGGCTTTGTTTATTTTTACTGTGGGCCTCAGGTACTTTCTGGGATTTGTTTTATGAACCTGTGTTGTTAGGGGGAAGACTGATGGGCAGGCTGTGTTTTGGTCAGTTTTTTTTAATTGTGAATTCAAGGTTTCACTTTTAATTTGGCTGCTGGCTGCAGTTTTAATTTAGAAGGGAGTGGACATTAGACTGAAAAGCAGTGTTTTTCTCTCTCTTTCCATTATTGGGAATTCTGCTAGTGAGCTGGAAGCAAGGCTTCCTGGTCTTCCTGGATTGGAAAATCTGTTGTTGGGTTGCTAATTAGTAGCTGGAGCTCAATCTCTGTCTCTGGTGTTTTGAGAAGCTGTTCTGACTTCAAGCTACTCTGGGTGTATATCCAGAGGGCTGCTGGAAATCACAAGGCTGGGAAGTCAGAGTTTCAATTCTCCAACCAAAGGACAAAGTTCCAGCATCATGTGAGCATTTTCTGTGCTAAACCTGTGCAAGGGTTTTATATAGGGAAGTTAGATGAGAACATTTCCTACATTCATTAACATTTATACAATGTCATCGTTTTTATCCTTGTTTGTAATTGGTAAAAATTATTGTTTAATATTTTCTTTTGATACGTGTTAACTGTATTCTTAAATAAACTTTGTCTGATAAAAGACAAAAGACAGCAAGGTAGCACAGTGGTTAGCACTGCTGCTTCATAGCTCCAGGGACCTGGGTTCAATTTCTGGCTCGGGCCACTGTCTTGTGTGGAGTTTGCACATTCTCCCTGTGTCTGCGTGGGTTTCCTCCAGATGCTCCGGTTTCCGCCCACGTTCCAAAGATGTGTGGATTAGGTTGATTGGCCATGTTAAAATTGCCCCTTAGTATCCCGGGATGTGTAGTTAGAGGCATTAACAGGTAAAATATGTAGAGATATTAGGAGTAGGGCCTGGGTGGGATTGTGGTCAGTGCAGACTCGATGGATTGAAGGGCCTCTTTCTGTATTGTAGGATTCTATGAAAAGCACTCTAGTGGACCATTTGTATCATACCTGAAATGAAATGTCTCATGTTTACCCTAACCAAATTCAAAATGTAAAACTTATGATCCAGGCAGACTTCATAAAACATTTTGGAGTTTCTGACCTGAGTTATAATGTGTTTGTAAACTGCTAAGGTTCAGAATGTCAGTGGGAGATTAGAAGGTGACAAAATAAATTCAGAAGGGACAGCAGAGTAAATGGAGAGAAGTCATTGCAAGTCAAACCCTGCCTGTAATTAGATAAGGACTTTAACAGATTTAATTCAGTTTTCCAGTTGAACATGATTAGATCTGAACTCTCTTGCTAAACCAACTGCAGATTCTTCATTTGGATAACGTTAATATTTAAGGGAGAACAAGCTGATGCTTTTAAAGGAGTAGGCATCTGATTTAGGAATGAAACCACCTCTAAGTTATGGGAAATTGGTATAATTGTTGACACTGTTCATTCTATTTAAACTTAAACAGGGTGTTGAATAAGTAACAAGGAGGATAAGGACTTATTTTTCCTTGGATGATTGGTTGTACCACAGAATATATACGTTGCAGAAAGAGGCCATTTGGCCCATCAAGTCTGCTCCAAGCCGCTGATAGAGCATCCCACTCAGGCCACCTCCACCCCCACAGATTCTGTGTGTTTCACTAGGCTAATCCATCTAACCCCCACATTGGACAGCAGGAGAAAACTGGACCACCCAGAGAAAACCCACTCAGACAAGGGGAGGATGTCTATGTGGAGTTTGCACAATGACCCGAGGCTGGAATTGAACCCCAGTCCCTGACACTGAGGGACAGCAGTGCGAACCACTGCGCCACCGTGCTATGGTTGTGTTAGTTTGTAAAGATAGTGTTTCTTTGACTGATTTCCATGTGTATTGGAAGTACTTTTTTATCCTCTTAATTGTGCAGGGGTCTGATATTTGACACATTATATGGGAACTTGTTGAAGGTTGATGCATATGGCAACATCCTGGTCTGTGCCCATGGATTCAATTTCATGAAGGGGTAGGTATTGAATCTCTGCTGATTTCCCTTCTGCTCCTGGGTTTGACTGATCCAACATTTCTTGAGGTTATTATTAAATGATGTAATTGTACTTTTATATTAATATTGAAATGAGATTTTGAATAACCTCAAGTTAACTGATTTTACTTGGAATAGCGCTCTATATTGTGTATGGTTATGTATTCTGAGGGCCTGCTGACTACATTTATAGGATTGCTTTCTCTCACATTTCCTGTGTATATTGAGGCTCTTGATTGACAGTTCAGTCCTAAAGACCCAAGAAGCTGTCTTTTTGAACCACTGCACTCCCTCGGGTGTAGATAGACCACAATACAGTTCGGAAGGTAAGCTAATGGAGAGGATCCTCAGGGACAGGATGTATGAGCATCTGGAGCGCTGCGATCTGATCAGGGATACGCAGCATGGCTTCGTTAAGGGGAGGTCGTGCCTTACGAATCTAGTGGAATTTTTTGAAGAGGTGACAAAAATGGTTGATGAAGGACAAGCCGTTGATGTTGTCTACATGGATTTCAGTAAGGCATTTGACAAGGTTCCCCATGGTAGGCTGATAAAAAAGGTGAAGGTGCATGGGATACAGGGCCAGGTATGTAGATGGGTTGAGAACTGGCTTGGGAGGAGGAGACAGCGGGTATTAGTGGAAGGCTCTTTTTCCAACTGGAGGTCAGTCACTAGTGGTGTGCCACAGGGCTCAGTACTAGGACCTCTTCTATTTATGATTTATATAAATGACTTGGAAGAGGGGGTAGGTGGTGTGATCAGCAAATTTGCTGATGACACTAAAATACTTGGATTGGTGGGTACTGAGGAGCTGTGCCAGGCAATACAACAGGACATTGATAGGCTGGTAGATTGGGCAGATAGATGGCAAATGGAATTTAATCCGGATAAATGCGAGGTGATGCATTTTGGCCGGAATAATGTAGAGGGGAGTTATAGGATAAAAGGTAAAACTATCCGGAGTATAGAGACGCAGAGAGACCTGGGGGTGCAGGTTCACAAGTCTCTGAAAGTGTCAGTACAGGTGGAAAAGGTGATAAAGAAAGCATATGGTATGTTAGCCTTCATAGGAAGGGGTATAGAATACAAGAGTAGGAGTTTGATGTTGCAAGTGTATAGAACGTTGGTTAGGCCTCACTTGGAGTACTGCGTCCAGTTCTGGTCGCCGTACTACCGGAAGGATGTGGAGTCCCTGGAGAGAGTGCAGAGGAGATTTACCAGGATGCTGCCTGGTATGGAAGGGCTGTCTTACGAGGAAAGGTTGAACGCACTGGGGTTGTTTTCCCTTGAAAGACGTCGGCTGAGAGGGGATCTATTAGAGGTATATAAGATTATGAGGGGTATAGATAGAGTAAATGGTGGTAAGCTTTTTCCACCATTAGATTCGGATAGAACGAGGGGTCACGGCCTTAGGGTGAGGGGGGCTATGTATAAGACTAATATTAGAGGGCATTTTTTTCACACAAAGGGTAGTGGGGGTGTGGAATGCACTACCGAGTAAGGTGGTGGGAGCAGGCACGCTAGGGTTGTTTAAGGGTCTCTTGGACAGCCACATGAGCGGTCTGCAGATAGAGGGATATATGAGGACTGTTTAAATACTTTAATTGTTTCCACAGGCTATTCGGTCCACCTTGTTGACCACAAGGTGCATGCATTTGGCAGGTCGTGCGAGGGCTGCTCCTGGAGGTTACTTCAGGAGTGGCCTAGTGCTTCACGTCGTTAGTGTATGCTTAAACTGGACCATCAGACGGGCAACATGACAGCTCAGAGACTATCGCTGTTGCTGTGCAGACACATGGATTTGGGCCTGTGTCTGCGGGAGTTTGCGCGTTCTCCCCGTGGTTGCGTGGGTTTTCTCCGGGTGCTCCGGTTTCCTCCCACATCCCAAAAATGTGCTCTTAGGCTGATTGGGTAACAAATTGTCCCTATATTGGTCTCTACGTCATTAAGATGTTAGGATGGCAGCGTGGGCTCGTTGGGCCGAAGGGCCTGTTTCCCGTGCTGTGTTGTTCTTTGTTCTTTGGAAGGGAGTTTGACCGAGCAACAGTGAAGGAATGACAGTATATTTCCAATTGAGACATATAAGATGATCAGAGGGTTAGATAGGGTGGATAGTGAGAGCCTTTTTCCTCGGATGGAGATGGATAACACGAGGGGACATAGCTTTAAATTAAGGGGTGGTAGTTATAGGACAGATACTAGAGGTGGGCTCTTTACTCAGAGGGTAGTAAGGGCATGGAATGCCCTGCCTGCAGCAGTTGTGGACTCGTCAAGTTTAAGGGAGTTCAAATGGTCAGTGGATAGGCATATGGATAGCATTAGAATAGTTTAGGATAGAGGGTCATAAAATTAGTTACATTGGTCGGCGCAACATCGAGGGCCAAAGGGCCTGTACTGCACTGTAATGTTCTATGTTCTATAAGTCAGGACGGTGAGTAGCTTGGAGGAGAACTTGTAGATCCTGATCTCATGCATGACCTGCTCTTCTAGATGGTTGAATTCATGGGTTTGAAAGATGCTGTAAAGAAGCATTGGTGAGTACTGTACTGCATCTTTTAGATTGGTGCACACGGCTGCTGCTATGTGTTAGTATCAGAGAGAGTGGATGGGGCACTGATTAAATAGGTTGTTTGTCCTGGATGATCATAGACCTCCACTCACTAAAGTTTAAAAGAACTGGAGATGATCTTACTAAAACACACATGATTTTGAGGAGGTGTAGAGTATGTTTCTCTTTGTAGGAGAAATCTAGAACTGGAAGGCATATCCCTGCATTGAAATCAATGTGAGAAGGAATTTCTTTCCTCAAAAAATTTGTTAGTCTGTGGAATGCTCTTCTCCAGCCAGCAGTGGATGCTGACTCATTGAATACATTCAAGGCTCGGTTAGACATTGATTGACAAGGGAGTTGAAGATTACGAGGAGCAGGCAGGAAAGTGTTTTTAGGGCTGTGTCGAATCAGTTATGAGATTCCTGAGTGTCAGCATAACTTATTGCTACTTCTATTTCTTATGATCATATGAGGGCCGTACATGAACTGATCAGATGAGAGTATTGATGAAGAAGAATAATGCATTATCTCAACAGTCTGCTAATATAACACACCACCATTCTAGTCCATATACACTAAAATAAATTGAAGTACTGGTACTATTTCATAGTTGTATATTGTAGGAATTTCTTAAGTCAACAGTTCTGTTCCTAGACTGGTGATGCGGCATAAGGATGAATATTGTGGTGAATGGCAGAAACTGATGGTTAGAATTGATGCTTGTTTCCCTGTCTGTTCCTACTTCCTCATCTGTACCAGTTCACTGAGTATTGCCCCTTAAATTATATGTAACCAATTCTCTCTCTAATAGAGAGAGTTGCCAATAGTCCTTTGTGGACGATGGGTGATTTAATTATTTACTTACACAGCCCTGACTAGATGAGCCTGCTGTGGTGCTGAGTTGTTTATAGATAAAGAAGTTTTTCCTGTGCTGTCACTTGGTGCTAACAGATAACTGTATTATGTGACATTCGTGTGTTTTGTGCAGCCCAGAAATAAGAGAGCAATATCCAAACAAGTTTATTCAGAGAGATGACACCGAACGCTTTTATATCCTCAACACACTCTTCAATTTGCCGGGTAAGCTTCTTGACTCTGACTGACAGGAGAGGCTGGAGGTGGTTCGGGAACCAGAGGGAGAAATATAACTGTCGCCACTTGGAGTGAAATAAAATCTGTCCTCTGGGAGGGGAGAATATGAAAGTTACTGAGGTTATATCTTTGTATTTTTATGCAATAGTGATTGGAATTGTGGAGTGCAATACCCAAATGTACAAAAATCCTACAATCCCACAAAAAGTACATTTATCTCATTGGGGTTGCTTTAAATCAGTGACCTTGATTTAAAATCTAGTGGGATCCTCGCTGTTATCCTGGAGAAGGAACCAAGATCCTGACACTCGGTCCATATCTTGAGGGGAAATATCAGAAAGTGACATAGCCACTGGGCGAGCAGCAAGACACAAAGCCTTGTGCTTAGGTCTTTGTAAAGATATCTTTTCAATGGAAACCTTAGGTTTTATTTTGTCCCTTTAGTGGAACTGGGAAGCTTCAGTTAGTGACCTTCTGACCAGCTGTTGTGAAGTTAGAAGCTGTCAAGGGGGTGACATTGCAGTGGACAGTACACCATGTCTTGTCTTCTTTGACACAGTGCTTTGACAAGCTGCTGATCCGAGCTGTTTTCTTGGTGTTCCATTCCATGACAGCGAAAGTTGTGAAACCCTTCCCTTATGTTGTTATCTAGTCAGTCTTACTCAGTACCTGCCCATATTTCCCCTCTTGTGTTCCTTGGTGTTGGTTGTTACTGTTGTTTTAGGTGCTAAGGCTGTCTGAGTGTGAGTTTGGTTCTCATTGGGGTTCCTGTTATCTTTCCCTCTGCAGAAACCTATCTGTTTGCTTGTCTGGTTGATTTTTTTACGAATTGTCCCCGATACACAAGGTAAGCATTGGTGTGCTTGGGGACAAGCTCACGCCTACTGGATGCAGAACTGCATCGATCTGTGAGCAACGGGGCCTCCCCTGTCGGTTTGCTGGAGCCTCTCATTTTCTCAGTGCTGAAGCTTACATGCTGCAAGATGACTTATGTGTGAATATCGAATAACTCCTTGGTGTAGTTACATTGGGAACTTGGTGACAAACAAGTCTGTTTTGCAAAGCGTGTACTTTCCACCTTATCATCTGCTCACCCATTTAATCTCTCTCCTCAGTCAATATCCACACCCTGATCCCCACAGGTATGTGACCAAAGCAGCAGAACATTAGTCCAGCCTTACAGTTTGTCCTTAGCTTGCTGGCCCTCCTGAGCAGTTCAGGAGTCATAGTCATAGAATCATAGAGGTTTACAGCTTGGAAACAAACCTTCGGTCCAATTTGTCCATGCTGTCCTTTTTTTTTTTTTAAACCTCTGAACTAGTCCCAATCGCCCACGTTTGGTCCGTATCCCTCAATACCGATCTTACCCATGTTACCGTTTAAACGGTTTTTAAAAGACAAAATTGTATCTGCCTAATGTGGTGGGGGGTAGGGATCAAAACAACAGGTTAGTAAGCACAGAGGCTGGGGACGAGCTTAGGGCCAGGACAAGGCTAGCTAAGAAGAAGAGCATTCTGGAGGAGGATGACCTCAGTGGGCCTGGAGGTCTGGAATGCATCCGCTTCAGTGCGAGGAGCGTAACAGGTAAGACAGATGAATTTAGGGCCTTAATGCTTACGCAAAATTTGGATGTGGTTGCAGTTACGAGACTTGGTTAAAAGAAGGGCAGAACTGGCAGTGAATATTCGGGGGTATAAGTGTTTTAGGCAAGACAGAGGAGGGACAATATTAGATAGGGAGAATATTACAGCAGTGCACAGGGTGGACAATTTAGAGAGGTCACATTATGAGTCACTGTGGGTGGAGCTCAGAAATAGGGAGGGCACAGTCACTATGCTGGGGGTATACTACAGGCCACCCAACAGCCCATGGAAAGTGGAATAATGGATATGTAAGGATATTCTGAATAGGTGTAGAAAAAATAGGGTTGTTGTAGTGGGAGACTAATTTCTCTGGTATAGACTGGAAAATGCTTAGTACCGAGGGTCTGGACGGTGAGGAATTTGTAAAATGCATACAGGAAGGTTCTTTGGAACAATATGTAGATAGTCTAACTAGAGAGGGGGCTATACTGGACTTAGTACTGGGTAATGAGCCCGGTCAGGTCATCAAAGTTTCAGTAGGGGAACGTGTGGCAAATAGTGATCACAATTCTGTTAACTTTAGGATAGTAATGGAAAAGATGAGTGTTGCCCTATGGGTAAGGTGCTGAATTAGGGGAAGGCTAACTACAGCTAGATTAGGCAGGAATTGGTGGCCGTTGATTGGGAGAGAATGTTTGAGGGTAAATCCACATCTGGAATGTGGGAGTCTTTTAAGGAGCAGTTGATAAGGCTGCAGGACAGGCATGTGCCTATAAAAAGGAAGGATAGGAAAGGTAGGATTCGAGAGTTGTGGATAACCAGGGAAATTCAGGATCTAATCAAAAAGAAAAGAGAAGTGTACATTAGGTCCAGGCAACTGAAAAGAGGCAGTGTGCTGGAGGAATGCAGAGAAAGTAGAAAGAACTCAAATTGGTCATTAGAAGGGCATAAAGGGGTCATGAAATGTTCTTGGCAGACAGGATTAGGGAGAATCCTAAGGCATTTTATTCATAAGTTAGGAACAAAAGAGTTGTCAGGGAAAAAAATCAGACCTCTCAGGGACAAAGGAGGGGAATTATGCTTAAAACGCACGGACATAAGAGAGATCTTAAATGAATACTTTGCATCAGTGCTCACGAAGGAGAGGGTTATATTGACTGAGAGCATCTCAGAAGGAAGTGTTGACCCATTAGAGAAAATCTTCACTACAAGGGAGGAAGTGTTAGGTTTTTTAGGGAACATTAAAACTGACAAATCCCCAGGGCCTGATAGCATCTATCCTAGATTGCTCAGGAAGACAAGAAATGAAATTGCTGGGCCTTTAACAGAAATCTTTGTCTCTTCATTAGACACAGGTGAGGTGCCTGAGGATTGGAGGATAGCAAATGTGGTACTGGTATTTAGTAAGGGTAGTAGGGATAACCCGGGTAAACTTGGCAATCAAGTCGATAAGGTTGTTAAGAAGGCATACAGAGTCTTAGCTTTTATTGGTAGGGGGATTGAATTTTGGAGCCGCAACGTCATGTTGCAACTGTACAAAACTCTAGTGTGGCCGCACTTGGAGTATTGTGTGCAGTTCTGGTCCCCACATTATAAGAAAGATGTGGAGGCATTGGAGAGAGTACAGAGGAGGTTTACCAGGGTGTTGCCTGGTATGGAGGGCAGGTCTTATGAGGAGAGGCTGAGGGATTTGAGGTTGTTTTCGTTAGAAGGAAGGCGGCTAAGAGGAGACCTTATTGAAACATATAAGATGATTAGAGGTTTAGATAGGGTGGACAGTGATAGCCTTTTTCTTAGGATGGAGAAAGCTAGCACGAGGGGACATAGCTTTAAATTAAGGGGTGGTAGTTATAGGACGGATGTCAGAGGTAGTTTCTTTACCCAGAGGGTGGTAAGGGTATGGAATGCCCTGCCTGCTGCAGTTGTAGATGCGCCAAGTTTGGTGGCGTTTAAAAGGTTAGTAGATAAGTTTATGGATGAAAAGGGAATGGTTTATGTTAGAGGGTCATTGCTTTTTCTTAATTGGTCGGTGCAACATCGAAGGCCGAAGGACCTGTTCTGCTTAGTACAGGTCCTTAATGTTCTATGTTTTATAGGCCGGTGAGCTTGACGTCCGTGGTAGGGAAATTGTTGGAGAGGATTCTTAGAGATAGGATGTATGCGCATTTAGAACAGAATAATCTCATTAATGATAGCGTGGTTTTTGTAAGAGGAAAGTCATGCCTCTCAAATTTGGTGGAGTTTTTTGAGGAGGTGACAAAAATGGTTGACGAGGATAGAGCCGTGGTTGTCGTCTATATGGATTTTATAAAGTGTTTGACAAAGTCCCTCGTGGCAGGTTGGTGCAAGAAGTTAAATCTCATGGAATAAAAGGAGATGTGGCTAGATGGGTAGAGAACTGGCTTGGCCACGGAATGCAGAGGGTAGCAGTGGAAGGATCATTTTCCAGCTGGAGGTCTGTGACCAGTGGTGTTCCGCAGGGCTCTGTAGTGGGATCTCTGCTATTTGTGATATATATAAATGATTTGGAAGAAGATGTAACTGATGTGATCAGTAAGTTTGCGGATGACACGAAGATGGCTGGACTTGCGGATAGCAATGAACATTGTCAGAGAATACAGCAGCATATAGATAGGCTGGAAAATTGGGGGGAGAAATGGCAGATGGAATTTAATCCAAATAAATGCGAAGTGATGCATTTTGGCAGGACTAATGTAAGGGGGAGCTATACAATAAATGGCAGAACCATCAAAAGTAAAGACACACAGAGGGACCTGGGTGTGCAAGCCTACAGATCTTTGAAGGTGGCAGTGCAGGTGAAGAAGGCATATGGTATGCTTGCCTTTATAGGACGGAGCATAGAGTATAAAATTGGCGTCTGATGTTACAGCTATTTAGAACGTTGGTTAGGCCACATTTGGAATACTGCGTCCAGTTCTGGTCGCCACACTACCAAAAGGACGTGGAAGCTTTGGAGAGAATGCAGAAAATGTTTACCAGAATGTTGCCTGGTATATTGGATCTTAGCTATGAGTAGAGATTAGGTAAACTGGGGTTGTTCTCCCTGGAAAGACAGAGACCTAATAAAGGTATATAAAATTATGAGGAGTACGGATAAGATGAACAGGGAGAAGCTTTTTCCCGGGTCGGAGGTGACAAACACAAGGAGTCACAGGTTCAAGGCAAGGGGGGTGAGGTTTAATTCAGATATCAGAGGGACGTATTTTACACAGAGGGTGGTGGGGGGCCTGGAATGTGCTGCCAAGCAAAGTGGTGGAGGTGGGCATGCTGGGATCATTTAAGACTTATCTGGATAGTTAAATGAACAGACTGGGAATGGAGGGATACAGAAGAAGAATGGCCTAGTTGGACCAATGAGCGGCGCAGGCTTGGAGGGCCGAAGGGCCTGTTTCCTGTGCTGAATTGTTCATTGTTCTACTACTACCTCTGGCAGCTTGTTCCAGACACTCATCACCTGTGTGAGAAGAAATTGCCCCTGAAGACTCTTTTGTATTTCTTCCCTCTCTCCTTAAACCTACACCCTCTGGTTTTGGCCTCCCCTACCTTTGGAAAAAGATATTAACTATCCAGCTGATCTACATCCCTCGTTATTTTATAGACCTCTAAAAGATCATCCCACAGCCTTCTGTGATCCAGAGAAAAACATCCCACTCTATTCAATCTATCCTTATAACTCAATCCATCAAGTCCCAGTAGCATCATAATAAAGCTCTTCTGCATTCCTTCTAGTCTAATGACATTCTTTATATAATAAGGTGACCAGAACTGCACGCAGCCATACCAATGTCTTGTACAACTTCAAGATATCCTATTTCCTGTATTCAATGTTCTGACTGATAAAACACTGTCCACCTGTGACTCCACTTTCAAGGAGCTATGAACTTATACCCCTAGATCACTTTGTTCTATAACTCTTCCCAATGCTCTACCATTAACTGACTAAATCCTTCTCTAGTTCAATCTACCCAAATTTATCTAAATTAAACTCCACCCACCATTCGTCAGCCTACTGGCCTGATTGATCAAGATCCCGTTGCAATTGGAGATAACTTTCTTCACTGTCCACTGTGTCACCAATCTTAGTGTCATCTGCAAAATTACTAACCATGCCTCCTATATTCTCATCCAAACCATTAACATAAATGACAAATAACCATGAACCCAGCACCGATCTCTGAGGCATACAGGTCACAGGCCTCCAGCTTGAAAAACAACTCTCTACAACCACACTCTGGCTTCTGTTAAGAAACCAATTTTGCATCCATTTAGATACCTCACCGTGGATCCTGTGAGATTTAACCTTATGCAAGAACCTACCATGCAATACCTTGTCAAAGGTCTTGTGAAAGTCCATGTAGACAACATCAGCTGCACTGCCCTCATCTACCTTCCTGCTTACCTCTTCAAAAAAAACAATCAAATTTGAAATACAATTTTCCACTCACAAAGCCATGCTGACTGTTCCTAATCAGTTCTTGCGTCTTTAAATGCCTGTAGATTTTGTCTCTCAAAATAGCTTCCAACAATTTACTCACCACAGATGTGAGGCTCACTGACCTGTAGTTTCCAGGTTTTTCCCTGCAGCCCTCTTTAAACAAAAGCACAACATTTGCCACTCTCCAATCTTCAGGCACCTCATCCAAAAGTATCGATGATTCAAATATCTCTGCTGGGGGACCGATGGGAACCATGGGATCCTGTAGAATGCTTCCTGCTTTTAATCAGAGCCTATCCCTATTATTCTGTCATTCACAGCCAGATTTGTTTTTTAAGGGAGTGACAGTGGTTGATTTTTATTGTGCCTAACCCTTTACCTAAGCACTTTTCCAAATGTTCACAGTGCAGAAGGAGGCCATTCAGTCCACAGAGTCTGTACTGACTCTCTGAAAGAGCACTGTACCGATCTCGCATCCTTGCCTTTTCCCTGTAATCATACATATCCTCTTTTTTCGGAAAGCAGTCCAATTCACCTTTGAATATCTTGGTCGAATCCATAACCCTCTCAGGAAGTTTGTTAAAGTTAAAAGTTTATTCCAGACTCCAAATATCTTCTGGGTGAAAATATTTTTCCTCACAGCACCACAATTATTTTGAATCTGTTCTCCTGATTCTTGATTCTCTGAATGGGGACAGTTTCTGAATGGGGACATTTACCCTATCCACACCCTTCAGGATCTTGAATATTTCTATCAGATCTCTTCTCAGCGGCCTTTTCTCCAAAGAAACAATGCCTGCCTCTCTAGTCTACCCTCATAGCTATTGTTCCTTATCCCTGGAATCATCCTTGTAAATCTCCAATTCCTTCACATCCTTCCTCAAGTGTGACTCCTAGAACGAGACACAGTCTCTGGATGAGGCCTAACTACGTCTTATACAAGTTCAACATGACCTCTGTACTCTTGTACTCAATGTTAATAAAACCTAAGATACTAAATGCTTTATTTACCTCTCCCTCCACATGCCCTGCCATATTCAGTGACTTCTGCATGTATATACTGAGCTCCTTGTGTTCCTGCATCTCCTTTAGAGTTTCTCCCTTTGTTTTGTACTGTCTCTCCATCACCTCGCATTCCTTTGCATTGACTTTTATCTGTCACTTGTCTGCCCAATCCACTAACATGTCTCTGTTCTTGTAAAGTTCAGTATAATCCTCAAGATAGTTGATAATTTTGTATCTTCTGTAAATTTTCAAGTCACTTTCTGGTGACCCCAATCCAGTAATTGAAAATATAAACTGGAAAAAAAGCTAAAAACTTGACTGTCAATCTTGTATGTCTCTCAATCTTGCCTCCAGTGGGAAAAAAGTCCATTTCAAGGAAATTCTCCTTATAACTTGAGCCTTAAATCCCAGACTTATCCTTGTCACTTTTCTCTCAACTCTGCTGATGTATTTTAAAAGTAGAGACTTTAAACTTGTCCACGGTTCCAAACCTGCCTTCAAGTGAACCGGTGTAGACAGAGGATTGGAAGATGATGTGTGCCCTGCTGGGAGTGTAGAGTGAATGCTGGGACATGAGTGTGAATTCTAGGCTGGACTGACATTCAGAAGCTTTGTTCGATTGGGCTCAGAAATATTTCTGAGCTTCATCTCCATAATGTTATTGTCTGCTTTCTTTACCCTCTTTCCCTCAGTAGAGTCCATAATAATGCAGGTTGTGCAAGGCTTAGCAATGAATCTGCCTGTTGGTTCAGGTGATGTCTTGTTGCGCTCTCTCCTTTGGCTGCCATTGCCAGTTCTTGTGTTGGGATTGGAGGAGAACTTGCCTGATCTAATGTTCTTTCACATAGCTGTGAGACAGGATTTAAAGATGGTGATCTCTTCATGTCCTACAAGAGTATGTTCCAGGATGTGCGTGAAGCAGTCGACTGGGTTCACTACAAGGTAATTATCCTGGTGTTAAAACAGACGTATTGATTTATCCCAATTCTACTGATGCACAAATCAACTTCTGACTCAGAAACTATGAATTCTGACCAATGGACTAAGTATAAATGACATTGTTTTAAATCCCAAGACATTAAAAGTGAGACTTGCGCACACATGCGTGTAGACTTGTGTCAGTCTCCCTCTTGTACATGTGTTGCCTGTATTAGGCTCGTACGTGTGAATATAATCAAATGCTGCCATCAAGTGATACAAAGAAGAATTGCAGCATTTAATAAGTTTTGAGAGTTGTGGTAGATCTTGACTGAAATCATTTAGAATCAGAGGTTTAAAGCATGGAAACAGGCCCTTCAGCCCAACTTGCCCTTGCACCCAGCTTTTACCATCAAGTAGTCCCAGTTGTCCACATTTGGTTCATATCCGCTATACCCATCTTATCCATGTAACTGTCTTTTCAAAAGACAAAATTGTACCTGCCTCTACTACTAATTCTGGCAGCTGCTTCCAGACACTTATCACCTTCTGTGTGAAAAAATTTGCCCCTCTGGATCCTTTTGTATCTCTCCCTTCTCACCTTAAACCTGTGCACTCTGTTATATAGCCACATCCCTTACACTGTACTCTGCTGAACAATATAACAGTGAACAGTTTTTAAAATCCCATTCAGTCAATTGGGCTGTTTCAATGATGCTGCGCAAATGAGAATGAATGTCTCACCTGTAGATTGTGGAGTAAGAATGCTCCACTATAAACACACTCTGTCATTTTATTTAGGGATCCTTGAAAGAGAAGACTTTGGAAAACTTGGCAACATATGTTGTGAAGGAGGTGAGTTAGTTAATTCACTATAGGTGTCCCAAAGCTCTCTGAATGTGCATCTGTAGGCTGCTGGAGGGAGTGAGATGCCAGGTGCTGTGAGGTATCTGGGTAGGGGTGAGAGGCTGGATGCTGGAGGATCTCTGCATGGGAATGAGGGGCTGGGTGCAGTGGGGGTATCTGGGTGGGAATGAGGCGCTAGGGGGCTATCTGGGTGGGAGTGCGGGGCTGGGTGCTGGGAGGTTATTTGGGTGGGAGTGAGGGTCTGGGTGCTGGGGGATATTTTGGTAGAGGTGAGGCACAGGGTGCTAGAAGGTATCTGGCTGGGAATAAAGGGGAGGGTGCTGGGGGAATCTGGGAGTTGCTCCCGAGGTGAGTATTGAAGCTAAGTGGTATTATTAGGAAATCTGAGGCAAGACTTGTTCCTGTGGGATCTTGTTGATGCTTTGATGTAGGGAGTGTGGCCAAGTTAGTAGTGTAGATGAGCAGAGAGATCTCGGTGTACAGGTGCATAGATCTCTGAAAGTTGGTACTCAAGTTGATAAGGTTGTTAAGAAGGCGTATAGTGTGTTAGCATTTATTGGTAGAGGGATTGAATTTCAGAGCCGAGATGTTATGTTGCAACCATACAAAACTCTGGTGCAACCGCACTTGGAGTATTGTGTACAGTTTTGTTCGCCACATTATAAAAAAAGATGTGGAGGCATTGGAAAGGGTGCAGAGGAGGTTTACCATGATGTTGCCTGGTATGATGGGTAGGTCTTATGAGGAAAGGCTAAGGGACTTGAAGTTATTTTCATTAGAGAGAAGAAGGCTAAGAGGTGACTTAATTGAGACATATGAGATGATCAGAGGGTTAGATAGGGTGGATAATGAGAGCCTTCTTCCTTGGATGGAGATGGATAGCATGAGGGGACAAGGCTTTAAATTAAGGGGTGGTAGTTATAGGACAGATGCTAGAGGTGGGTTCTTTACTCAGAGGGTAGTAAGGGCATGGAATGCCCTGCCTGCAGCAGTTGTGGACTCGTCAAGTTTAAGGGCATTCAAATGGTCAGTGGATAGGCATGTGGGTAGCATTGGAATAGTTTAGGATAAAGGGTCATAAAATTAGTTACGTTGGTCGATGCAACATTGAGGGCCGAAGGGCCTGTACTGCGCTGTTCTATGTTCTAAGTTGCGAAATGTGATATAGGGCCAGGTATAGTTTGACACTGAGCTTGGTTTCTCTTTTAGCCAAAGCTCGCATTGCTGCTGAGCCGAATGAATGAAGTTGGCAAAGTGTTTCTGGTGACAAACAGTGATTACACCTACACCAATGTGAGTATCTCCTCTGGGATTAGACATGGCCTGCGGGCAGTGAACTGTCTATGCGATGTAGCTTTGTCTGAAATTCTTCTCATTCATCCCCATTCTGTCTGCCTGGGGATAGAAGTGAAACGGTTTGCGAATTGCTTAATTACAAATCAGTGAGGACTACCAGATATCAGAATGAAGCAGTATATGAGGATGGCAAATCTGTCGACATATTGCAAATTATCACAATGATTCCTTTGGCTTTTTTTGCTCATCTTGTGAAACATTGCTTAAAATGGAAAGCTTTGTCCTTGCCCTCCTCCCAGTCGGGATTTGGGCTATCTCCAGAATGGGTCAGTCTGGTTCAGTTTTTGAACCAGGTTTGGTTTTGTGTCAATGTTAAGAAATCCACAATGGATTTCAGGATCATTCTGGCCATTCAGAGCCTTTTAGTCTGTAATAGCCATCAGACTGGAGCAAGGTGAATGTAAAGACCAGCACTGGGATTTTCCCACCATTCACACCAGTGGGATTCCCCCATCCCTCTGAAATGAATGGAGATTTGGCTATTCGCTAGATTTTCCATTTTTGCTGCAACAGGAGTGAGGCATTAACACGCAGTAAGATCACATCCCAGTTTTATTTATTCAGTATCATCCAAATATCTGATCAAATAGTGAGATGGACACTAAGGAGCAATTTAGTGTGGCCAGTCAGCCTAACGCATAAATCCTATGGACAGTGGGAGGAAACCAGAATACCCGGAAGAAATCCACACAGACACGGGGAGAACATGCAGACTCCATACAGATAGGGACCCAAAGTTGGAATTGAACCTGGGTCCCTGGTGTTTTGAGGCAGCAGTGTTAACCATTATGCCACCATGCTGCCCAATATACTTGACATTCTTCAGTCTCTAATAGGAAGCAGAGAATATTTGGTTTTAATTTTAATAGAATGATCCTTATTGTTTTAACAGTATTTGATAACCAGTCTCTGCAGGTGCAGCAGCCTGGGACATTCATCCACTTACCTTTGGAAGAAAATGGAATCAGTTTGTTTCTCCTCTGAATATCAGTGTATATTCAGTGAAGCTGAGTGTGTAAATGTGCCTGTACACATTAGCTGTGTGAATTCAGTGATAGCAGAGTGTGTGAATGTTCCTCTTTATGATGTGTTTTATGATGTGCTTTCTGCCCAATACAGGCTTTGTTGCTAATCATTCCAATGGTTCTTTTATTTTACAGAAAATTATGACATATATGTTTGATTTTGCTCATGGCCCCAAGGTAGGTGATGTTTGTGGAATTGTAGCATTGAACTGAGAGTGGTAATGTGTCAACAGCAGCAAGTATTGTTCTAGAAATTTCTGTTTGTTCGCTCATTGATTCATACTGAGAGAGCAAATCTGTTTGTGGTGCTGCCTACTGCTACGATCAGTGTGTTTATATCAGAAACAGCACAAAATAGATGCATGTTGCATTTACAAAGAAAGTTTCAATTTACAGAAAGCTGTAAAAAATAAGATCAGAAATAATATTAAATTGGAGAAGAGAGTACATGGGGTCAGGAGATGGCGCTATGACACTGGACTATTAATCTAGAGATCTGATAACACCAATTTTAAATCCAACCGATTTATTTGATAGTAAACTTGCAAGCTTACAGTCCAATGCTGGCATCTCTACATCGTAATCTAGAGAACCAGGGGACGGTGAAATTTGAGTTCATGCTCTGTCAGTCTCTCAGGCACTCTGCCCTGATGTGACTCCAGTTTCCTGTTCTACTAAAGCAAGTTATCTTTAGTGAGCTATTTCCCTGGTATTTTGTGTGTGATGTGGAGATGCCAGTGTTGGATTGGGGTGGGCACAGTAAGAAGTCTCACAACACCAGGTTAAAGTCCAAATAAACCTGATGGTCTTTAACATGGTGCTGTGAGACTTCTTATTTTGTATTTGATCTAGGGCATCTGTCATTCTGCATGCCTTTTAGATATGGAATGTAGATTGTGACCTGTGATAGTAGTTCAGAATATTTGGAACTCTTGCTAACATGTTTTGTTTTGCTGTAGCCTGGAACTGCTCACCGTCCCTGGCAGTCGTACTTTGATCTGGTTGTAGTTGATGCTCGGAAGCCACTGTTCTTCAGTGAGGGGACAGTTTTGCGACAAGTGGACAAAGTGAGTGTGATTTGAGATTGAGATTCAATCTTGAATCTTCATTTTGGATTGAGAGTGAATTAAATGGATTTCAGTGTTGTTGCCTTTGGACTTGAGGAGGATTGAACAGGCTACTTTCTAAAAGGTGAAAAATTCAAATCAGTAGATGACCAAATAGCTCTGGACACACGGATCATTAAAACATCTTTAACAAATGTAGAAAATAGTCAAAAGGGCTACTGGAGTGCAGCCTCTACATCTGGGGGATTAGAATCCAAGGGTAGAAGTCATGCTGCAGCTATATAAAGCCAGGATTAGACTGCACCTGTCGTTACTAGGAACGGTTCTGGGTCCCACACTGTTAGGAGGATTAATCAGAATGATGCCTGGACTCCATGGGTTATGTTTCAAGAAAGAATGACAGGGATTAGGGCTGCATTCCTGGAGCTTTGAAGGTCAAGGGACAATTTGGTTAAAACTTTCAAGATTTTAAAGGCAGCAAATTGGATAGATGGAAAGAAGCTACTTCTGCTGGTCTAGAGGCATGTTCTAAACATTAGATCAAAACCTTTCACAAGTGAGAATGAGGATGGTAGAGAGGTGGAACTTTCTACTGAAGGCAGTACTTGATGCTCGATAAATAAGATTTTAAATCTGAGATTGGAAGATTTTTATCAATGGAAGGGATAGTGTGGCTGTGTGGAGGTGGGTATAGGCATGTGAGTGTGGGAAACAAGTGAGACATGATTTCACTAAATGTAAAACAGACTCAAAGGGCAGAATGTCCTCTGTGTTTATAAAACATGGAGATTAGCTCTGAGCTGGAATATTTAATTCTGGGCTCTACACTTGGATGTAAAAGTAGATTTACCAGAATAGTGGCAGTACTGAGGGAGTAACCAGAGAGTCATAGAACACTACAGCACAAACAGGCCCTTCGGCCCACAAGTTGTGCCGAACACATCAAAACCTACCCAGCCATAGACCTATCTATAACCCCCAATCCCATTGGACCCCATATACTCATCCAGAAGTCTTTTAAAAGACCCCAGCGAGTTTGCCTCGACCACCACGACGGCAGCCGATTCCATTCACTCACCACCCTCTGAGTGAAAAACTTTCCCCTAGCATCCCCTCTGTACTTGCTTCCCTGCACCTTAAATCTGTGCCCTCTCGTCGCGACCATTTCAGCCCTGGGAAATAGTCTCTGAGAGTCCACCCTATCTATTCCTCTCAACCTCTTGTAAACCTCTATCAGGTCGCCTCTCAACCTTCGTCTCTCCAGGGAGAACAGTTCCAGCTCCCTCAACCTGTCTTCATAAGGCATGCCTCCCAATCCAGGCAACATCCTTGTAAATCTCCTCTGCACCCTTTCAATAGCTTCAACGTCCTTCCTATAGTGAGGCGACCAGAACTGCGCACAGTACTCCAAGTGTGGTCTGACAAGGGTCCTATAAAGCTGCAGCATTACCTCCTGACTCCTGAACTCAATCCCTCGATGAATGAAGGCTAGTACACCGTAAGCTTTCTTAACCACATCCTCCACCTGGGAGGCCGATTTGAGAGTCTTATGGACCCGGACCCCAAGATCCCTCTGCTCTCCCACACAGCTAAGACTCCTACCTTTGATAGTGTACTCATTCATCCCGTTGGATCTGCCAAATTGGACCACAACACATTTATCCGCGTTGAAGTCCATCTGCCACTTCTCCGCCCAGTCTTGCATCCTGTCGATGTCATGCTGCAACTTCTGACATCCCTCCAGACCATCCACAACACCACCGACATTCGTGTCATCGGCGAACTTACTCACCCATCCCTCCACTTCCTCATCCAGGTCATTTATGAAAATGACAAACAGCAAGGGTCCTAGAACAGATCCCTGGGGCACTCCACTGGTGACCGACCTCCATGCAGAAAAAGAGCCATCCACAACCACCCTCTGCCTTCTGCAGGCAAGCAAGTTCTGGATCCACAAGGCCAAAGCCCCTTGGATCCCATGGCCTCTCACCTTCTCAAGAAGTCTTGCATGTGGGACCTTGTCAAATGCCTTGCTGAAGTCCATGTACACCACGTCCACTGCTCTTCCTTCGTCAATGTGTTCAGTCGCATTTTCGAAGAACTCAATTAAGCTCGTAAGGCACGACCTGCCTTTTACAAAACCATGCTGACTATTTCTAATCAACCTAAACTTCTCCAAATGCTCGTAAATCTTGTCCCTCAGAAGCCTCTCCATCAACTTACCAACCACTGAGGTCAGACTCACCGGTCGGTAATTTCCAGGACTATCCCTGTTCCCTTTCTTGAAAATAGGGACCACATCCGCAATCCTCCAATCCTCCGGAATCTCTCCTGTCTCCATCGACGACGCAAAGATCATCGCCAGGGGCTCTGCAATGACATCCCACAATAACCTGGGGTACATCCCATCTAGTCCCGGAGACTTGTCTATCTTGATAGCATTTAAAAGTTCTAACACATCCGCTTCCTTAATATCTACATACTCAATTTTTCAGTCTGCCGCAAACTTGTAGTGCATCCTCCCAGATCACTTTCCACCGTGAATACTGAGGCAAAGTACTCATTAAGGACCTCTGCCATTTCTTCCGGTTCCATACACACTTTTCCCCCTTCATCTTTTATAGGTCCTATCCCTTCTCTTATCCTTTTACTTTTCACATATTTGTAGAAGGCCTTGGGATTCTCCTTAATCCTACCAGCCAAGGCCTTCTCATGACCTCTTCTGGCTCTCCTAATTTCCTTTTTAAGCTCTCTTGTATAAGCCTTATACTTCTCTAGATCCCCAATAGTTATACAGGTTTACAGCATGGAAGCAGACCCTTCGGCCTAACTTGTCCATGCCACCCTTATTTTTTTTTAAAAAACCCTAAGCTAATCCCAATTGCTTGCATTTGGCTCATGTCTCTGTAAATCCATTGTACCTATGAAACTATCTAAACACTTTTTAAAAGATAAAGTTGTATCCGTCTCTACTACTACCTCTGGCATCTTGTTCCAGACACTCACCATCCTCTGTGTGAAAAAATTGCCCCTCTGAACCCTTTTTTTGTACCTGTCCTCCTCACCTTAAAACCTTTGCCCTCTAGTTTTAGACTCCCCTACCTTTGGGAAAATATATTGACTATCTACCTTGTCTTTGCCCCTCATTATTTTATAGACCTCTAAGTCAGCCCTCAGCCTCCTTTGCTCCAGAGGAAAAACGTCCCAGTCTATTCAACATCTCCTGCAACTCAATCCATCAAGTCCCAGTAGCATCCTACTAAATCTTTTCTGCACTCTTTTTAGTTTAATAACATGCTTCCTATAATAGGGTGATCAGAATTGCACACAGTATTCCAAGTGTGGCCTTGCCAATGTCTTATACAACTTTAACAAATTATAAAGTTGTTAAATGTTCAGTGTTCTTGAACATTGAATTCAGTGTTCTCACCAATGAAACCAAGCATGCCGAATGCTGCCTTCTCCACTCTATCCACCTGTGACTCCACTTTCAAGGAGCTATGAACCTGTACCCCTAGATCTCTTTGTTCTGTAACTCTTCCCAATGCCCTACCATTAACTGAGTAAGTCCTGCCCTAGTTCAATCTACCAAAATGCATCACCTTTCATTTATTTAAATTAAACTCCATCTGCCATTTGTCAGCCCATTGGCCCAATTGATCGTAATCCTGCTGCAATTGGAAATAACCTTCCTCACTGTCCACCATGCCACCCATCTTAGTACTATCTGCAAATTTACTAATCATGCTCCTATATTCTCATCCAAATCATTAATATAAATGACAAATAACAGTGAGCTCAGCACTGATCCCTAAGGCACACTACTGGTCACATGCTTCCAATTTGGAGAACAACTCTCTACACCCACACTCTGGCTTCTGTTTGGATATTTCACTCTGGCTCCCATGAGATTTAACTTTATGCAGCAAACTATTATGTGGTACCTTGTCAAAGGCCTTGCTAAAGTCCATTAGACAGCATCAACTGCACTGCCCTTCTCTACCTTCTTGGTTACCCTTTCAAAAAACTCAGTTAAATTTGTGAGACATGGTTTTCCACTCACGAAGCCATGCTGACTGTCCCTAATCAGTCCTTGCATTTCTAAATGCCTGTAGATCCTGTCTCTCAGAATACCTTCCAACAATTTACCCAGTACAGATGTGAGGCTCACTGGCCTGTAGTTTCCAGGCTTTTCCCTGCAGCCTTTTTTAAACAAAGGCACAACATTTACCACCCTCCAATCTTCAGGCACCTCACCCTGAGGCTGGAATAAACGTCCTCAAAATAAAGGAAGTTAAAGGTGGATTTGAGAGGTGCTCAAAGAAGAAACTGTTTCCACTAACAGGAGAGACTGTAACCAAAGGACTTAAATTTAAGATAATTGATAGAAGAATCGGGGGGAGATGAAGAGTATTTGTTTTGTGCAGTGAGTTGTGGTGACTGGGAATGCCATGTGTGCAAGGCATAGAGCATAGAACATTACAGCGCAGAATAGGCCCTTCGGCCCTCGATGTTGCGTCGACCAATTAGGAACAAGCAGTGACCCTCTAACTTAAACCATTCCCCTTTCATCCATAAACTTATCTACTAACCTCTTAAACGCCACCAAACTTGGCGCATCTACAACTGCAGCAGGCAGGGCATTCCATACCCTTAACACCCTCTGGGTAAAGAACCTACCTCTGACATCCGTCCTATAACTACCACCCCTTAATTTAAAGCTATGTCCCCTCGTGCTAGCTTTCTCCATCCTAGGGAAAAGGCTATCACTGTCCACCCTATCTAAACCTCTAATCATCTTATATGTTTCGATAAGGTCCCCTCTTAGCCTCCTCCTTTCTAACGAAACAACCTCAAATCCCTCAGCCTCTCTTCATAAGACCTGCCCTCCATACCAGGCAACATCCTGGTAAACCTCCTCTGTACCCTCTCCAATGCCTCCACATCTTTCTTATAATGCGGAGACCAGAACAGCACACAATACTCCAAGTGCGGCCGCACTAGAGTTTTGTACAGCTGCAACATGATGCTGCGGCTCCGAAATTCAATACCCCTACCAATAAAAGCTAAGACTCCGTATGCCTTCTTAACAACCTTCTCGACTTGATTGCCAACTTTCAGGGATCTATGCACATATACACCAAGATCTGTCTATTCATCAACAAAGGCTGCTGGAAGACACAAGCTTTCTCTTGGAATTTTAGTAATACAACACAAGAGGCCAGTGTGCCTGTATAAAACCCTTTTCCCTTATTGTCTCTGTTTATTTTACTAAAAAGCTTAAATCTGTAACTTTCAGTTCTGACAGTCACCAGAAACAGTTTCTCATTAAACCTTATCCAAACCTTTCATGATTTTAAAGGTTTGTCAAATCTGATGAAAAGTCAATGGAACTTTGTGTTTATCTCTTTCTGTTTCAGAGGGTGGTTGTTGGTTATTCACATTGCCATGGGCCTGGAATTGTGGACATTCACTCTGCTCTCTCTACCTCATCTTGCCCTCCATGATTCTTCTTTCGTGGAGTGTACTCAACATTTATTGCCCATCCCTAATTGCCCTTGAGAAAGGGTTGCTGAGCTACCTTCGTGAAACTGTAGTCCATGTGGTGTAGGTATGCACACACTGCTGTTAGGGAGGGAGTTCCTGCACTTTGACCTAGCAAAGTGAAGAAA
The DNA here is from genome assembly GCA_024679065.1 of Sphyrna mokarran. Lineage (NCBI taxonomy): Eukaryota > Metazoa > Chordata > Chondrichthyes > Carcharhiniformes > Carcharhinidae > Sphyrna > Sphyrna mokarran. Next base: position 2,294,547 of record JAGIQG010000017.1, on the reverse strand, counting down.
TGGCAATATATTTCCAAGTCTGGATACTGAGTGACTTGGAGGGGAAATTGCAGATGGTGGTGTTCCCAGGTGCATGCTGCTCTTCATCCTTTTAGATGGTAGTGGTCATGCGTTTGGAAGAAGGTGCTGCCTAAGGAACCTTGGTGAGTTCCTGCAGTGCATCTTGTAGATGGTGCACATGGCTGCGACTGAACATCAGTGTTAGAGAGATTGAATGTTTGTGAATGTGGTACCAATCAAGCCAGGCTGCTTTGTCCTAGATGCTGTCATGTTTCTTCAGTGTTGTTGTAGCTGCACCCATCCAAGCAAGTGGGGAGTATTCTATCACACTCCTAACTTGTGCCTTGTAGATGGTGAACAGGCTTTGGAGAGTCTAGTGGTGAGTTACTCACTGTGGAATTCTCAGCCTCTGATCTGCTATTGTAACCACAGTGTTCATATGGTAAGTCCAGTCCAGTTTCTGATCAACAGTAATCCCCAGGTTGCTGATAATGGGAGATTCAGCGATGGTTAATGCCTTGAATATCAACGGGCGATGCTTAGATCCTCTTGTGCCAGGCATTTATGTGGCATGAATGTTAATCATCACTTGTGCAAGCCTGAATATTGTCCAGGTCTTGCTGCATTTGAACATGTACTGCCTCAGTATCTGAGGAGTGGTGAATGATGCTGAACATTGCACAAGCATCAGCGAACATCCCCACTTCTGATCTTATGATGGTGGGAAGGTTACTGATGAAATTTGTTGTGCCTAGGATGTCATTAGTAAGCATCATTTTGTTTATATTGCCTCTCACCCTTCCCATCCTTAACCAGTAAACTTTTTTGGTTGTCACGTCCCTCTGAAATCTGTTTATTATCCTCCCCTATTCACCACATTTTCAATTTTTGTGTCATTTGCAAACTTTGATATATCCTGTGGTGCCTTGCTCACATCCTTACTAAAAATATAAAAATGTACTGCTGTATTATATGAATCTATGCAATGATTAGGTGAAACTGACTGAATCCACTAGATGTGGAGATAGGATGAGAGTCTGATTTTTCACTGTTCTGACACTCTCTCTGATAGGTTAGCTCCAGGAGGGTATCTACATTTTATTCTAATAACAATGGGGTTCCTAGTCTGGAGGAGGGGATTGTAGGAAGGGTATTGGTGGTCTGGAGGGTGTGTAAACAGAGACCTCCAACATGTATTAAATACATTTCACTTTTTCTGTATAGGCAACTGGTCACCTGAAGATTGGAACACACACAGGACCTCTCCAACATGGGGTTGTATATTCAGGTGGTGAGTAACCAGCATTTTGTTCGCACTTTCCATTCAGTGGCAACCTACTGCTTGACTTTGATTAAACTCACTGTAAGAGACTGGGGGGAAATAGAGTTCATTAGTCTCTACATTTACACTGCCTGTGTCTTGCTAATATGGGCAGCACTCCATCTGGCCAGAATTTGATGACTCTCAAAGTCACTTTTACTTCTCTGTCTCCCAAAAGATTATCCTGGGGTGTGAGCGAGTAGTCCTAGGGTCTAGGGCCACCAGTCCTGGGGGGCACTGTATCCAAGTCAAGGATGGGGAAGGTGGTTTATGGATGGTTTTGGGATTTGGGAAATGTTGGTAGTGGTGCAGGAGGATGACCAGTCCAGTGGATTGGAACCATGAGGTGGTTATTATCATAGTAAATGCCTGCATTGAGATTTTAAAAAAGAAATGGAGTGTGGGTTGAGGGTGACAGGCCAGTGAAGTGCGTTGTTGGGACTGAAGTTGTCCAAGGGTGTCGGATACTTTGTCCAGACACACTCTCAGGAACTGATTTGTATTTGAACTTTAGTAATTTTGGAAAGTTGGCCTGGGAATTGGTACCATCGTTACATGTCCTCAGGGGACTCAGAATTGTTGAAAATACTAGGGGCTTCAAGCTTGTTAAATCCAGTACGGTAAGTCCTTGCTTTAAGTTGCTTCATTTTAAAATTCTATTGTCTTCTGTCCACTTTCCCTGGTTTAAACTGCAAATTCACTTTACAGTTGTTTTGTGGCATCACCTTTATCAACGTCAGTCTTTATTGTTGTCCATCTGCATTGGCTTGTGATTTACTGCCATCCATTGTCATCATGAAGCAAGCATCCTTGTGCATCCGGTCCTGTGATCAGTGCCAGCGTTAAGGATGTTCTTTGTATTGATTTCTTTTTTAATTCAGTCATCCAAAGCCAGAATTGTTCCTTTTAAGCAGGAAGCGAGATTTAAATTTTGGAGGCTCACAGGTACCTGCTCTGGATGAGACTTTTAAACATAAGCCAGAAACCACCAGTTGGGGCTGGTAGAGTGTATTTGCTGCTGCAGAGAAAATAAAAGCCATCAGCATGGCAGTGAAACAACATATTGAAGCTACATGGTTTTAAATAATTTGAATTTATAAAGAAATTATTTTGTACTTTGGTGATTTATTTTATTTCAGCTCAACGCACAGTGCTATATTCATAGAGTACAGTTGAGAATTGGCTATTGGAACCGAACTCCGGCTTTAACATTGATTCATATGAGTTGTTTCATTTCAAAGTTGTAATTTCCAGGAACACAATCACAACTTAAACTGAGGACTTGCGGCAATGTTAGTCTGAAGCCTAAAGCTGAAAGTTAAAAAGGCTCATGATTTTTGGGGGCTGTTTTTCAGGTTCCTCGGATATTATGGGTGATCTGTTGGGGGCAAAAGGCAAAGACATTTTGTACATTGGTGACCACATCTTTGGCGACATCCTGAAATCGAAGAAACGGCAAGGCTGGAGAACGTTCCTGGTCATCCCTGAACTTGCACAAGAGCTGCATGTCTGGACTGACAAGAACAGTAAGAACACACCACAGACTGAATATTTATTGTTGTTTACACTCCATAGATATTTGATGGCAGCCAGATGCCAGGAAGCCCTCACCCAGTGTCTGTCCCTGCTTCAGTTTGCTTTCGTTGAGCCAGTGACCCCATGTTTTAATTTCCCAAACATCGACTGGAATGTCCCTAGGGTAAGGGGTTCGGATGGTGAGGAGTTTGTTAGGTGTGTTCAGGAGGGTTTCCTGACACAGCACGTGGATAAGCCTATGAGAGGAGAGGCTGTACTTGACCTGGTGCTGGCTAATGAACCAGGACAGGTGTCGAATCTCTTGGTAAGACAGCAACTCGGGAATGGTGATAATAATTCTATCTCCTTCACGAAGCATTGGAAAGAGATAGGATCAGGCAGGATAGGAAGGTATTTATCTGGAGTAGGGGGAAATACGAAGACATCAGACAGAAAATTGGAAGAGTAAACTGGAAGGAGGTGTTCTTGGGGAAAAGTATTGAAGGAAGATGATGGATTTTCAAGGAATGTTTGTCTGGAGCTCTGCATGACAACATTTCGATGAGACAAAGAGATTTTGGTAGGTTGCAGGAACCGTGGTGCACGAAGGTTGTGATGAACCTAGTTAGGAAGAAAAGAAAGTTGTACAATAGGTTCAGGGAGCTAGGCATGTTAAGGATCTAGAGGCGTATAGGACTTGTAGAAGGGAGCTTAAAAAGAAAATTAGAAGAGCCAGAAGGGGTCACGAGAAGGCCTTGGCGGGTAAGATTAAGGAGAATCCCAAGGCATTCTACAAATATGTGAAGAGTAAAAGGATGAGAAGTGAAGGGATAGGACCTATAAAAGGTGAAGGGGGAAAAGTCAGTGTGGAACCAGAAGAAATGACAGAGGTGCTTAATAAGTACTTTGCCTCAGTATTCACAGTGGGAAAGTGATCTGGGAGATGGTTCAGTAAGTTGCAGCAGACTGAAAAGATTGAGTATGTGGAAATTAAGAAAGATGTGTTGGAACTGTTAAATTCCATCAAGGTAGATAAGTCGCCAGGTCCAGATGGGATGAACCCCAGGTTACTATGGGAGGTGAGGGGAGTGATTGCAGAGCCCCTGGCGATGATCTTTGCGTCGTTGATGGAGACAGGAGAGTTTCCAGAAGATTGGAGGATTGTGGATGTGGTGCCTATTTTCAAGAAACGGAACAGAGATAGCCCGGGCAATTACTGACCAGTGAGTCTGACCTCAGTGGTTGGTAAGTTGATGGAGAGGATTCTGATGGACAGGATTTATGAGCATTTGGAGAAGTTCAATATGATCAGAAATAGTCAACACGGCTTTAAGGGGAGGTCATGCCTTACGAGCCTAGTTGAGTTCTTCGAAAATGTGACTGAACACATTGACGAAGGAAGAGCAGTGGGTGTGGTTTACGTGGATTTCAGCAAGACATTTGATAAGGTCCCCCATGCAAGACTTCTTGAAGGTGAGGGGGCATGGGATCCAAGGGGCTTTGGCCTTGTAGATCCAGAACTGGCTTGCCCATAGAAGGCAAAGAGTGGTTGTGGATGGGTTTTGTTCTGCATGGAGTTCAGTCACCAGTGGAGTGCCCCAGGGATCTGTTCTAGGACCCCTGCTGTTCCTCATTTTTATGAGGAAGTGGAGGGATGCGTTAGTAAGTACGCTGACGATACAAAGGTTGGTGGCATTGTGGATGGTCTGGAGGGATGTCTGAAGTTGCAGCGAGACATAGATAGGATGCAAGACTGGGCGGAGAAGTGGCAGATGGACTTCCACGTGGATAAATGTGTGGTGGTCCATTTTGACAGAACCAATGGGAGGAAGGAGCATAATATCAAGGGTAGAAGTCTTAGCAGTGTTGAGGAGCAGAAGAATCTTGGGCTCCGCGTCCATAGGACTCTTAAATAGGTCTTGCAGGTAGAGGATTTGGTCAAGAAAGTGTATGGTCTACTGGCCTTCATTAATCAAGGGATTGAGTTTAGGAGTTAGGAGGTAATGCTTCAACCCTTGTCAGACCCCACTTGGAGTACTGTGTGCAGTTCTGGTCGCCTCACTACATATAGAATGTGGAAGCTATTGAGAGGATGCAGAGGAGATTGGGAGGCATGCCTTATGAAAATAGGTTGAGGGAGCTAGGTCTCTTCTCTCTGGAGAGGCGACCTGATAGAGGTTTATAAAATGTTGAGAGGAACAGATAGGGTGGATTCTCGGAGGCTATTTCCCAGGGCTGAAATGGTTGCTACGAGAGGACACAGGTTTAAGGTGCTGGGGGGCAAGTACAGAGGAGAAGTTAGAACATAAAACATAGAACATTACAGCGCAGTACAGGCCCTTCGGCCCTTGATGTTGCGCTGGTCAGTGGACCCTCTAACCTAAACTATTCCAATATCATCCATATGCCTATCCACCGACCATTTGAATGCCCCCAAAATATCACCTCCAGGTGTTAGACTTGGAGGTGGGTTTGCACTTTGGTGATAGTGACCACGATTCGGTTACGTTTACCTTAGTGATGGAAAGGGATGGGCACGTACCGAATAACAGTAGTTATAGCTGGGGGAAAGGTAATTATGAGGCTATTAAGAGAGATTTAGGATGTATAGGGTGGAGCAGGAAATTGCAGGGGCTGGGGACATCTGAAATGTGGAGCATATATAAGGAACAGCTTCTGCATATCCTTAATGAATATGAATTTTTTGAGGAGGTGACCAAAGAGGTAGATAAGGGTAAGGCAGTTGATGTAGTGTATATGGATTTTAGCAAAGCGTTTGATAAGGTTCCCCATGGTAGGCTACTGCAGAAAGTGCAGATGCATGGGATTGAAGGTGATTTAGCAGTTTGGATTAGGAATTGGCTAGCTGATAGAAGACAGAGGGTGGTGGTTGATGGGAAATATTCAACCTGGAGTGCAGTTACAAGTGGTGTACCTCAAGGATCTGTTTTGGGGCCACTGCTGTTTGTCATTTTTATAAATGACCTAGATGAGGGTGTAGAGGGTTGGATTAGTAAATTTGCTGACGATACCAAAGTGGGGGGAGTTGTAGACAGCGAGGATGGATGTTACAGTTTGCAGAGGGACATAGATAGGTTGCAGAGCTGGGCCGTGAGGTGGCAAATGGAATTCAATACGGATAAGTGTGAGGTGATTCACTTTGGTAGGAATAACAGGCATATGAAATATAGGGCTAATGGAAGGACCCTTAATAGTGTTGTCGAGCAGAGGGATCTTGGGGTACAAGTACATAGCTCTTTGAAAGTTGGCACCCAGGTTGATAAAGTTGTTAAGAAGGCGTACGGTGTGTTAGCTTTTATTGGTAGAGGGATTGAATTTAGGAGCCGTGAGGTTATGTTACAACTGTACAAAACTCTGGTGCGGCCGCACTTGGAGTATTGCGTACAGTTCTGGTCGCTGCATTATAAGAAAGATGTGGAAGCATTGGAAAGGGTGCAGAGGAGGTTTACCAGGATGTTGCCTGGTATGGTGGGAAGGCCTTATGAGGAAAGGCTGAGGGACCTGAGGTTATTTTCATTAGAGAGAAGAAGGTTACGCGGTGACCTAATTGAGGCGTATAAGATGATCAAGGGATTGGATAGGGTGGATAGTGAGAGCCTTTTTCCTCGGATGGTGATGACCAACACGAGGGGACATAACTTTAAATTAAGAGGTGGTAGTTATAGGACGGATGTCAGAGGCAGGTTCTTTACACAGAGGGTGGTGAGAGCGTGGAATGCCCTGCCTGCAGCAGTTGTGGACTCGCCTACTTTGGGGGCATTCAAATGTTCGGTGGATAGGCATATGGATGATATTGGAATAGTTTAGGTTAGAGGGTCCACTGGCCGGCGCAACATCGAGGGCCGAAGGGCCTGTACTGCGCTGTAATGTTCTATGTTCTAAAATAGGCGAGTCCATAACTGCTGCCCAGGGGACTTATCAATTTTCATACCCGCTAACACCTCCTCCTTATGAACCTGAATCCTGCCCAGTCTACAACCTGGTATCGCAGTATTCTCCCCGACAACATTGTCTTTCTCCTGCGTGAATACTGACGAAAAATACTCATTCAGTGTCTCTCCTATCTCCTCAGGCTCCACGCACAACTTCCCACTGCTATCTCTGACTGGCCCTAATCTTGCCCTAACCAATCTTTTATTATTTATATACCTGTAAAAAGCTTTAGGATTCTCCTTAATCCTATCCGCCAAAGTCTCCTCGTGTCCTTTTCTAGCTCTTCTCAACTCCGTCTTTAGCTCCTTCCTGGCTAATTTATAGGTCGCCAGTGCCCTAACTGAGCTTTCACGTCTCATCATTATATAAGCCTCCTTCTTCCTCTTCACCAGAGATTCAACTTCCCTAGTACACCATGGTTCCCTCACTCGACCACTTCCTCCCTGCCTGGCAGGTACATATTTATTACGGACATGCAGAAGCTGTTCCTTAAATATGCTCCACATTTCAGATGTCCCCAGCCCCTGCAATTTCCTGCTCCACCCTATGCATCCTAAATCTCTCCTAATAGCCTCATAATTACCTTTCCCCCAGCTATAACTACTGTTATTCGGTACGTGCCCATCCCTTTCCATCACTAAGGTAAACGTAACCGAATTGTGGTCACTATCACCAAAGTGCTCACCCACCTCCAAGTCTAACACCTGGTCTGGTTCATTACCCAGTACCAAATCCAATATAGCCTCACCTCTTGTTGGCCTATCTACATACTGAGTCATGAAACCTTCCTGCACACATTGAACAAAAACTGACCCCTCTAACGTACTTGAACTATAGCTTTTCCAATCGATATTAGAAAAGTTAAAGTCCCCCATTACAACTACCCTGTTACTTTCACACCTATCCAGGATCAACTTTGCAATCCCTTCCTCTACTTCTCTGGAACTTTTTGGAGGCCTATAAAAAACTCCCAACAGTGTGACCTCTCCTTTCTTGTTTCTAATCTCAGCCCACACTACCTCAGCAGACAAGTCCACATCAAACGTCTTTTCTGCCACCGTAATGCTGTCCTTAACTAACAATGCCACTCCTCCCCCTCTTCTACCACCACCTCTGCTCTGACTGAAACATCTGAACCCCGGAACCTGCAACAACCATTCCTGCCCCTGCTCTATCCACGTCTCTGAAATGGCCACAACATCGAAGTCCCAAGCACCAATCCAGGCTGCAAGTTCATCCACCTTATTGCGTATGCTCCTTGCATTAAAGTATACACACTTCAAACCACCCTCCCGTTTGCCACTATACTGCTGCGACCTAGAAACCTTATCCGTGACCTCCCTATTCACATCCTCCTGTATACTGGCACAACAATTCAGGTTCCCATCCCCCCCCGAATCAGTTTAAACCCCCCCGAATAGCACTGGTAAATTTACCCCCCAAGATATTGGTACCTCTCCGGTTCAGGTGCAGACCATCCCTCTTGTAGAGGTCCCACCTTCCCCAGAATGAGCCCCAATTGTCCAAATAACTGAACCCTTCCCTCCTGCACCATCCCTTTAGCCACGAGTTCAAATGTTCTCTCTCCCTATTCTTTTCTATGCTATCCCGCGGCACAGGTTAGGGGAAAGTTTTTCACTCAGAGGGTGGTGAGTGAATGGAATCGGCTGCCGTCTGTGGTGGTAGAGGCGAACTCGCCGGGGTCTTTTAAGAGACTTCTGGATGAGTACATGGGATTTAATGGGATTGGGAGTTATAGATAGTTCTACGGTCTGGTAGGTATAAATATGATCGGCACAACTTGTGGGCCGAAGGCTTGTTTGTGCTGTAGTGTTCTATGTTGGCGCTTAGGGCACTGAACTCCCTCTTGCTCCTTACCTAGACCAATGTTTGTGTGCCCAAGGGTCAGTATCTCACTCCCACACACTCCCCTGTATCACAGTCTGTAGTTTTTCTGTATCACAGCAAAGTGCCTTTCCTTCTTTTCCAGCTTTGTTTGAGGAATTGCAGAGTCTGGATGTGTTTCTAGCCGAACTGTATAAGTAAGTATCAACAAGCTTTTAATGATTTGAATTCAAAATAGCAGGGTAATTAAATCAGGTTACTGAAAACTTTGAGCAACTCATTAGCTTGCATTAACTATGAATGTGAATAGTTACATACGATGATTGCAGGGAGCTCAGAGAGTTAGTTGAGTTTTGTGTTAGTTAACTAGACCCCTTGATTAAGTGGAAATCACTTTTTGGCTATCTGCTATTTTATATATATATATATATAACATATATAAATCGCTCAAACTTTTTGCTATTAGGATTTGTCCGTAATTATATAATGTTACCTCTTTGCCAATTTACTAATCTTTGTTCGTTCCTTCTGCTCAGGCACCTGGATAGCAGCAGTAATGAACGGCCGGATATCAGTGCCATTCAGAGACGGATTAAGGTGAGGCACAAGCCATCTACACTTTGTATAGGAGCCGGTCTGTGATTGGTAAAAGGCTTTGAGGATTAAACTATGGGTCCATAAATTCCCAAAGACTTGGAGTATAATTAGTATTCTCAATAATTCTTTGTGCAAGTGGTCACATTGTCATCAGCCCCCTCTCTCTTAGGCTCCCACTGACCCACTTTCCGCTTCGGCATTCCACTCACACAAACTATACTTCCTACACACTATCCTATCATACTCCCTCATGATTTCCAATTCACCATCCAATTATTCTCTCTCTCCCCTCCTCTTATCATTTAGCTCTTGTTTATATTTCTCCATCTCCCTTGGACTATCCCATCACTATAGTTTCCTATCACTGGCATCATCTGGTTGAATCTATACTATACAGTCTCTATAATGAACACTAAATTGTACACTATTGTAATTGAGACTGAACAATGTTTGGATGAATTATTTCTGTCCTAAAATGGATTTCCACAAAGCAACCCTTTCCCTTCGTGTTCAGTTTCCTTGCAGCTCTGTATTTTGCCACTCTCTTTCTATTCTTGGTGCCAGGTTGACTCTTGTGCTTCCACCTCTGGACTGACACCCAATAAACTGAAAGCCCCCCACTTTCAGTATTTATACAGCCAGATGTTCCATTTGATTTCCTGTTCTCTGCCTATCTGGTTTCGGTACAAGTCTTATCACCGTTATTGCTAGCTGTGGAATCTTATTGCGTTAACTTAAGAACATAAGAAATAGGAGTAGGCCATACAGCCCCTCGAGCCTGCTCCGCCATTCAATAACTTCCTTATCTCTAGTGTTCTGCATAAAAATCTTCCTCATCCTCCCAGTTTTATTACTTCCTAATGGATTATGAGCACCACTTATACATCTTGAACACTGCTCTGAACTTGGTCACTCCCACAGCCAGAGTCCCTTATTTCCCTGCCTGTGTGTGTGTGTGGTTGACTGAGTACAGCGAGTGATTGACACTCTGCACTTTCTAGTGTGATGTTTCTGGGTGTAGTGATTGGCTGATTGTTGAATCTGTTCCTCTTGTGCTCTGCTTGAATATCCATAATCACATTTGTCATTGGAAATGAGCTGCTGCAGATTGTCTTGTACTAGCTTATCTTCATAATTTAAGTATTTCTGAATTAATTTTTCTGAATGATTTTTGTTTGAATGTGACTGTTTTCCAAGAAATACTCAGTACTCTAAATGGATCTTTGATTAATTATAGAATTATATAGCACAAGAGAGGTCTTTTGGCCCATCGAGTCTGCACTGACACATTAGAAACAACTGACCTTCCACTATTCCCATTTACCAGCACTTGGCCCGTAGCTCTGAATGTTACGATGTGCCATGTGCCCATCAAGATACTTTTTAAAGGATGTGAGGCATTCTAGGCAGCGCATTGCAAACCCTCCACCACTCTGAGTAAAAAGGTTTTTCCTCACATCCCCCCCCTAAATCTCCTGCCCCTTACCTTGAACTGATGTCCCCTCGTGCTTGACCCTTCAACTAAGGGTTACAGCTACTCTGTATCCACTCTGTCCATGTCCCTCAGTCTTGTACACCTCGATCAGGTTGCCCCCTCTGTCTTCTCTGCTCCAATGAAAACAACCCAAGCCTACCCAAACCCGTTCACAACTTAAATGTTCCACCCCAGGCAACACCTTGATGAATCTCCTTTGTATCCTCCCCAGTGCAGTCACATCCTTCCTACAATGTGGTGATCAGAACTGCACACAGTACTCTCGCTGTGGCCACATCAAGGTTCTATACATCTCCATCAGGACTTCCCTGCTTTTGTAATCTGCATTTCAATTGAAAAAAGCAGATGTCCCACATGCCTTTTTCATCAGGCAACAAACATGCCCTTCTGTTTTCAGAGATCTGTGGACAAACACACCAAGGTCTCAGTTCCACAGAACTTCCTAATGTACTCTTCATTGAATACTTCCTCATCAAATTACTCCTTTCAAAGTGAACCCTTGTAAGGGTTTAATTCCATCTGCCACTTATCTGCCCATTTGACCATTCCAACTATATACATTAGAGGGTGATTTAGCTAATTGGATTAGGAATTGGTTAGCAGATAGAAGACAGAGGGTGGTGGTTGATGGGAGATATTCATCGTGGAGTTCGGTTACTAGTGGTGTACCTCAGGGATCTGTTTTGGGGCCCCTGCTGTTTGTAATTTTTATAAATGATCTGGATGAGGGTATTGAAGGATGGATTAGTAAATTTGCGGATGACACCAAAGTCGGTGGAGTGGTAGATAGTGAAGAGGGGTGTTATAGTTTGCAGAGAGACTTGGACAAGTTGCAGAGCTGGGCCGAGAGGTGGCAAATGGAGTTTAATGTGGAAAAGTGTGAGGTAATGCACTTTGGCAGGAATAATAAATGTGTAGAGTATAGGGCTAATGGTAGGATTCTTAATAGTGTTGATGAACAGAGGGATCTTGGTGTATATGTGCATAGATCCCTGAAAGTAGGCAGTCAAGTCGATAAGGTTGTTAAGAAGGCATATGGAGTCTTAGCTTTTATTGGTAGGGGGATTGAATTTCGGAGCCGCAACGTCATGTTGCAACTGTACAAAACTCTAGTGCGGCCGCACTTGGAGTATTGTGTGCAGTTCTGGTCCCCACATTATAAGAAAGATGTGGAGGCATTGGAGAGGGTACAGAGGAGGTTTACCAGGATGTTGCCTGGTATGGAGGGCAGGTCTTATGAAGAGAGGCTGAGGGATTTGAGGTTGTTTTCGTTAGAAAGGAGGCGGCTAAGAGGGGACCTAATCGAAACATATAAGATGATTAGAGGTTTAGATAGGGTGGACAGTGATAGCCTTTTTCCTAGGATGGAGAAAGCTAGCACGAGGGGACACAGCTTTAAATTAAGGGGTGATAGTTATAGGACGGATATCAGAGGTAGGTTCTTTACCCAAAGGGTGGTTCGGGAGTGGAATGCCCTGCCTGCAGCAGTTGTAGATGCGCCAAGTTTGGTGGCGTTTAAGAGGTTTGTTGATAAGTATATGGAAGAGAAGGGAATGGTTTAGTTTGGAGGGGCATTGCTTTTTATATTGGTCGGCACAACATCGAAGGCCGAAGGGCCTGTTCTGTGCTGTAATGTTCTATGTTCTATCTTGTAGCATAAGACACTCTGCCTCATTGTTAACTACCAATCTAATCTTTGTGTCATCGACAAATTTACTAATCCTACCCCCCACATAGTCATCAATGTTATTTATATAAATGATGAATAATAGGGGGCCCAACACAGATCCCTCTGGTACACCACTGGACGCTGTCTTCCAGTCACTGAAGCAGCCTTCTGTTAACACTCTCTGTCACCTACAACTGAGCCAATTTTGAATCCACTTTATCAAATTACTCTATATCCCATGTGTATTCATCTTTTTTTTTACAAGTCTCCCATGTGGGACCTTGTCAAAGGTTTTGCTGAAATCCATATAAACTATATGGATTTACCCTTGTCTACTCTTGCACTACCCTTGTCTACACATTTTACAATTGAGTAAACACAATTTTTTTACTCAAAAAATTCAACCAAATTTGTTAGATCAATGAACAATTCAGCACAGGAAACAGGCCCTTTGGCCCTCCAAGCCTGCGCCGCTCATTTGTCCAACTAGGCCATTCTTCTTCTGTATCCCTCCATTCCCAGTCTGTTCATTTGACTATCCAGATAAGTCTTAAATGATCCCAGCATGCCCCCCTCCACCACTTTGCTTGGCAGTGCATTCCAGGCCCCCACCACCCTCTGTGTAAAATACGTCCCTCTGATATCTGAATTAAACCTCACCCCCCTTGCCGTGAACCTGTGACTCCTTGTGTTTGTCACCTCCAACCTGGGAAAAAGCTTCCCCCTGTTCATCTTATCCGTACCCCTCATAATTTTATATACCTTTATTAGGTCTCCGTCTTTCCAGGGAGAACAGCCCCAGTTTATCCAATCTCTACTCATAGATAAGATCCACTATACCAGGCAACATCCTGGTAAACATTTTCTGCATTCTCTCCAAAGCTTCCACGTCCTTTTGGTAGTGTGGCGACCAGAACTGGACGCAGTACTCCAAATGTAGCCTAACCAACATTGTATACAGCTGTAACATCAGACGCCAATTTTTATACTCTATACAGCATCCTATAAAGGCAAGCACACCATATGCCTTCTTCACCACTTTCTGCACCTGTGCTGCCATATTCAAAGATCTGTAGGCTTGCACACCCAGGTCCCTCTGTGCTTCTTTACTTTTGATGGTTCTGCCATTTATTGTATAACTCCCCCTTACATTAGTCCTGCCAAAATGGAGCTCTATAAGACTCTTGTCAGACCCCAGTTGGAGTATTGTGCGCAGTTCTGGTCGCCTCATTATAGGAAGGATGTAGAGGCTATTGAGAGAGTTCAGAGGAGATTTACAAGGATGCTGCCTGGATTGGGAGGCAGGCCTTATGAAGATAGGTTGAGGGAGCTGGGACTCTTCTCACTGGAGAGACGTAGGTTGAGAGGCGACCTGATAGAGGTTTATAAAATGTTGAGAGGAATAGATAGGGTGGACTCTCAGAGACTATTTCCCCGAGCTGAAATGGTCACTACGAGAGGACACAGATTTAAGGTGCAGGGAAGCAAATACAAAGGAGATGTCAGGGGTAGGTTTTTCACTCAGAGAGTGGTGAGTGAATGGAACCGACTGCCGTCGGAGGTTGTTGAGGCAAACTCACTGGGGTCTTTTAAGAGACTTCTGGATGAGTATATGGAAAAGAATAGGATAGGGGGTTATAGATAGGTCTATGGATTGGTAGATGTGATCGGCGCAACTCGTGGACCGAAGGGGCTGTTGTGCTGTATTGTTCTACGTTCTATGTTAAAATGCATCATTTGCATTTATCTGGATTAAATTCCATTTGCCATTTCTTCGCCCAATTTTCCAGCCTATCTATATCTTGCTGTATTTTCTGACAATGTTCATTGCTATCCGCAAGTCCAGCCATCTTCGTGTCATCCACAAACTTACTGATCACATCAGTTACATCTTCTTCCAAATCATTTATATATATCACAAATAGCAGAGATCCCACTACAGAGCCCTGCGGAACACCACTGGTCACAGACCTCCAGCTGGAAAATGATCCTTCCACTGCTACCCTCTGCATTCCGTGGCCAAGCCAGTTCTCTACCCATCTAGCCACGTCTCCTTTTATTCCATGAGATTTAACTTCTTGCACCAACCTGCCATGAGGGACTTTGTCAAACACTTTACTAAAATCCATATAGATGACATCCACGGCTCTATCCTCGTCAACCGTTTTTGTCACCTCCTCAAAAACTCCTCGTTTGTGAGGCATGACTTCCCTCTTACAAAAACCATGCTGTCTATCATTAATGAGATTATTCTGTTCTAAATGCGCATACATCCTATCTCTAAGAATCCTCTCCAAAGGCAAGCTTAGGCATGATGTCCCTCTGACAAAGCCATGCTAAGTATTCCTGATCAAGCTTTGCCTCTTCAAGTGGAGAGAGATGCTCTCCTTCAGAAGTTTCTCTAATAGTTTCCCTACCACTGACGTGAGATTCACTGGTCTCTAGTTCCCAGGTTTATCTCTACACCCCTTCTTAAATAGCGGAAATACATTATCTGTTCTCCAGTCATCTGGCACCTTCCTCATGGCCAGAGAGGAGTTGAAAATTTAGGTCAGAACCCCTGCAATCTCCTCCCTTCTCTCCCACAGCAGCCTAGGGCACAATTCATCTGGACCTGGAGATTTATCCATTTTTAAGATTACTACACCTCCAGTACCTTGTCCTTCTCCTTTCAATTTGCTCAAGAGCCTCACAGCGTCTCTGCCTGAATTCCATACCGTCCTCTTATTCTCTTCGGTGAAGACAGATGTGAAGTATTCATTCAACACTCTATCAATGTCCTCTAGCTCTATCCACAGATTGTTTCCTAATGGGCCCTACTGTTTTCCTGGTTATCCTCTTCCCATTGATAAAGAACATCTTATGATTTTAATCTACTTTTACCAGCCAGAGCTCTCTCATTACATTCCTGATTTACTTACTTAAGCTCCATCCAGCACTTTCTATACCTCACTCATGCCTCCACTGATTTGCTCCCTTATATTTTTTAAAAGCCTTTCTTTTCCTTCTCATTGCATACCTCATATCTCATCATCCATGGTTTTCTGGGCTTGTTACTCCCACCTATCATCCTAGAGGGAACGTGCTGGGCTTGCACTCTCCTCATTTCCTTTTTGAATGTCCTCCACTGTTGTTTTGTAGATTTTCCCATTAGTAGCTGTTCCCAGTTTACCGTACCATTCTGTCGTCTTTTACTAAAATCAGCTCTCTCCTAATCCAAAACTTCGTTTTGCAGTTTGGCTATTTCCTTGTTTATACCAAGCTTAAATTGTACCATGTTGTGATTGCTATTGCTAAAATGCTCCCCCACCAATCACCTGTTTGGCTTCATTCCCCAGAATCAGTCTAGCACAGTTCCTTCCCTTGTTGGACCCTCCACATATTGATAGAAGATAGAATATAGAACAATACAGCACAAACAGGCCCTTTGGCCCACGAGTTGTGCCGATCACATCTACCAATCCACAGACCTATCTATAACCTCCTATCCTATTCTTTTCCATATACTCATCCAGAAGTCTTTTAAAAGACCCCAGTGAGTTTGCCTCAACAACCTCAGACGGCAGTCGGTTCCATTCACTCACCACCCTCTGAGTGAAAAACCTACCCCTGACATCTCCTTTGTATTTGCTTCCCTGCACCTTAAATCTGTGTCCTCTCGTAGTGACCATTTCAGCTCGGGGAAATAGTCTATTTCTGAGTTACGAGGAGAGATTAGGCAAATTGGGACTGTTTTCCTTAGAAAGACGTAGACTTAGAGGAGATCTGATAGAGGTGTACAAGATTTTGAAGAGGATAGATAGATTAAACAGGGTTTTTCCTAGGATGGACTCAAATAGCACGAGGGGTCACAGGCTTAGGGTGAGGGGGGTAAGGTATAATTTGGGTGCTAGAGGGAGTTTTTTCACTCAGAGCGTGGTGGGGGTATGGAATGCGCTGCCAAGTGAAGTGGTGGAGGCAGGTACTCTGGAGTTATTTAAGAAATACTTAGATGGGCACATGAGCAGAATGAGAATGGAGGGGTATAGAAAACTGATTTAAAATAGGGATCATGAGCCTTGGGAGTCCCTGGGAAGTGTGTAAATAGATGATGATATTGATGTACTTGTTTTTATCCTACAAGTGCTTTGGTCCATCTTGTTGTCTAACGAGGGGCATACACGCGATGGGTCGTGAGAGGACTGCTGTTGCATCTTTTTCAAGAGTATCCTAGTGCTTCACGTTGTTAGTGTACGCTTGACCTGGACCATCTGATAGGCAACACGACAGCTCAGTGACTATCGCTGTGCTGTGCAGATACATGGATTTGGGCCTGTGTCTGTGGGAGTTTGCACATCTCCCCCTGCTTGCGTGGGTTTTCTCCGGGAGCTCCGGTTTCCTCCCACATCCCAAAGATGAGCTCTTAGGCTGATTGACAAAACAAATTCTCCCTAAATTGTCTCAAATTTGGTTTTTAATCCATAGATCTATAAACATGGACAGGGATCGCGGGTAGAGGTGGGAACATCGGGGTGGCGGCGTGGGCTCGTTGGGCCGAAGGGCCTGTTTCCCGTGCTGTTTTGTTCTTTGTTCTTTGTCTCTGAGAGTCCACCCTATCTATTCCTCTCAACATTTTATAAACCTCTTCTGGTCACTGTTTCAGGTTGTGATTGGTAATGGCAGTTCCCAGTACTGCAGAGAAAATGCAAACCACAGGGCTCTGAACAAAGCTCGCTCACACTCTAATCTCTTTTTAATTCCCCTCCTTTCCTCAGTGTTGTACTTTTCTTGTTTATTCTATTTTTTGCACTTGCTTTGAACATTGCACCATACCTGACCTCTGAAGATTGATTTTTAAGGTTACTTTTTTCACCCCTCTGTGCTTTTCCTCTTTGTAGAAAGTCACTCACGACATGGACATGTGCTATGGGATGATGGGGAGCCTTTTCCGCAGTGGCTCCCGTCAGACACTTTTTGCCAGTCAGGTGATACGTTATGCCGATCTATATGCAGCATCCTTCATCAATCTCCTGTACTACCCCTTCAGTTACCTCTTCCGTGCCGCCCATGTCTTGGTGAGTATGAGAGATCGGCTCAGAATTTGTTTTGTTCTCCCTGCAGACTTGTCACATTTTCTAAAGACATGCTTCCTACACAGCTCAGTGTTAGATGCGCTGCCTAGTGCAGTATTGAGACATCCAGACTTGGGCTAATGCTGCTAATCTCAGTCAAACTGGTAATGGAAATAGCACTTGCTGTCAGTGACCTGGGCTGAGAAAGAGGAGAATCAGCAGGATTCTTATTCCTAAGAACTATCCAGAAAGAGAGCAGCACAGTAGCAGTGTTTACAGGTTGTACTACAGGTTTGAGGCAAACGGAAAAGATTTTGTACTACAGGTTTGAGGCAAACGGAAAAGATTGAGTATGTGGATGTTAGGAAAGAGGATGTGTTAGACCTGTTAAATTCTATCAAGATAGACAAGTCGCCGGGACCGGATGGGATGTACCCCAGGTTATTGTGGGAAGTGATTGCAGAGCCCCTGGCGATGATCTTTGCGTCGTCCATGGAAACGGGAGAGGTTCCGGACGATTGGAGGATTGCGGATGTGGTTCCTATCTTTAAGAAAGGGAACAAGGATAGTCCGGGAAATTACCGACTGGTGAGTCTGACCTCAGTGGTTGGTAAGCTGATGGAGAGGCTTCTGAGGGACAAGATTTATGAACATTTGGAGAAGTTTAGAATGATCAGAAATAGGCAGCATGGTTTTGTCAAGGGCAGGTCGTACCTTACGAGCCTAGTTGAGTTCTTTGAAAATGTGACTGAACACATTGACGAAGGAAGGAGCGGTGGATGTGGTGTACATGGACTTTAGCAAGGCGTTTGATAAGGTCCCCCACACAAGGCTTCTTGAGAAGGTGACAGGGCATGGGATCCAAGGGGCTTTGGCCTTGTAGATCCAGAACTGGCTTGCCGGCAGAAGGCACAGAGTGGTTGTGGGTGGATCTTTTTCTGCATGGAAGTCGGTCACCAGTGGAGTGCCCCAGGATCTGTTCTGGGACCTTTGCTGTTTGTCATTTTCATAAATGACCTGGATGAGGAAGTGGAGGGATGGGTTAGTAAGTTCGCCGACGATACAAAGGTCAGTGGTGTTGTGGATGGTCTGGAGGGATGTCAGAAGTTGCAGCGGGACATAGACAGGATGCAAGACTGGGTGGAGAAGTGGCAGATGGACTTCAACGTGGATAAATATGTAGTGGTCCATTTTGGCAAGAATAATGGGATGAAGGAGTACAATATCAAGTGTAGGAGTCTTAGCTGTGTTGTAGAGCAGAAGGATCTCGGGGTCCGGGTCCATAGGACTCTTAAATCGGCCTCGCAGATGGAGGAAGTGGTCAAGAAGGCGTATGGTGTACTGGCCTTCATTAATCGAGGGATTGAGTTTAGGAGTCAGGAGGTAATGATGCAGTTTTATAAGACCCTTGTCAGACCCCACTTGGAGTACCGGTCGCCTCACTATAGGAAGGATGTGGAAGCTATTGAAAGAGTGCAGAGGAGATTTACAAGGATGCTGCCTGGATTGGGAGGCAGGCCTTATGAAGATAGGTTGAGGGAGCTGGGACTCTTCTCACTGGAGAGACGTAGGTTGAGAGGCGACCTGATAGAGGTTTATAAAATGTTGAGAGGAATAGATAGTGTGGATTCTCAGAGGCTATTTCCCCGAGCTGAAATGGTCACTACGAGAGGACACAGATTGAAGGTGCAGGGAAGCAAATACAGAGGAGATGTCAGGGATAAGTTTTTCACTCAGAGGGTGGTGAGGGAATGGAATCAGCTGCTGTCGGAGGTGGTAGAGGCAAACTCACTGGGGTCTTTTAAAAGACTTCTGGATGAGTATATGGGAACGAATGGGATGTGGGTTATAGATAGGTCTGTGGATTGGTACGTATAGATGTGATCGGCGCAACTCATGGGCTGAAGGGCCTGTTTGTGCTGTAGTGTTCTATGTTTAACATTGCTTCCTCACAGTGCCAAGGACCTGGGTTCCATTCCCGACTTGGGTCACTCCACATGTGGAATTTGTACGTTCTCCCCATGTCTGTGTAGATTTCCTCCGGGTGCTCTGGTTTCCTCTGATAGTCCAGAGATAGAACATAGAGATGTGCAGGTTAGGTTGATTGCCTATGTTAAATTGCCCCTTACTGTCAGGAAGACCGGGTGGTAAAAGAGGGGGAGATGTGGCATTGTTAGTCAGGACAGTATTATGGTGGCAGAAAGAACGTTTGATGAGGACTCATCTACTGAAGTAGTTATGGGCTGAGGTTAGAAACAGGAAAGGAGAGGCTCCCCTGTTGGGAATTTTCCACAGGCCTCTGAAAAGTTCCAGAGATGTAGAGGAAAGGATGCAAACGTGATTCTGGATAGGAGTGAAAGTAACAGGATAGTTGTTGTGGGGAATTTTAACTTTACAAATATTGATGGGAAAAGCTATAGTTTGAGTAGTTTAGATGGGTCAGATTTTGTCAAATGTGTGCATGAGGGTTTCAAACAAAGAACAAAACAGGATGGGAAACAGTCCCTTCAGCCCGCGCCGGCACCTCGATGTTCCCACTTCTATCTATGATCCCTGTCTATGTTTCTAGATCTATGCATCGGAACCAAATTTGAGACAATTTAGGAAGAAATTGTTTTGCCAATCAGTCTAAGAGCACATCTTTGGGGTGTGGGAGGGAACCGGAGCTCCCGGAGAAAACCCATGCAAGCACGGGGAGAATGTGCAAACTCCCACAGATACAGGCCCAAATCCATGTATCTGCACAGCAGAGCTGTCGTGTTGCTCATCAACTGGTCCAGTTCAAGCATATACTAACGACGTGAAGCACTAGGCTACTCTCAAAAATCCAACAGCAGCCCTCTCACGACCCATTGCGTGTATGACCCTTGTCAGACAACAAGGCAGACCGAAGTACCTGTAGTATAAAACAGAAATACATCAATATCATTCACAATGTACGCAATTCCCAGGGAACTCCCAAGGGTTATGATCCCTATTTTAAATCAGTTTTCTATATCCCTCCTTTCCCATTCTGTTCATGTGCCCATCTAATTATCTCTTAAATAACTCCAGAGTGCCTGCTTCCACCACTTTACTTGGCAGTGTGTTCCATACCACCCTCTGTGTGAAAAACCTCCCTCTAGCATCCAAATTACCCCCCTCACCCTAAGCCCGTGACCACTCGTGTTATTTGAGTCCATCCTAGGAAAAAGCTTAACACTGTTTATCTATATCCCTCATAATCTTGTACACCTCTATTAGATCTCCTCTAAGTCTACGTTTTTCTAAGGAAAACAGTCCCAATTTGCCCAACCTCTCCCCATAACTCGGACCTTCTCTGCACTCCACGTCCTTCCGGTAGTAAGGCGACCAGAACTGGACGCAGTATTCCAAATGAGGTCTAACCAACGTTCTGTACAGCTGCAACATTAAAGGCCAGCTCTTGTACTCTATACCCCTTCCTACAAAGGCTAGCATACTGTATGCTTTCTTCACAACCTTCTCCACCTGCTCTGCCACCTTCAGAGACTTGTGCACCTGCACTCCCAGGTCCCTCTGCGTTTCTGTACTCTGAATAGGTCTACTGTTTATCATGTACCTCCCCGCTACATTCTTTCTCCCGAAATGCATCATCTTGCATTTATCAGGATTGAATTCATCTGCCATCTATCTGCCCAAGCTACCAGCCTATCTACGTCCTGCTGTATCGCCTGACAATGCTCCTCACTATCTGCAAGTCCAGCCATCTTTGTATCTTCTGCAAACTTGCTGATCATTCCACTTCCTCCCTCTTCCAAGTCGTTTATATATATTACAAATAGAAGAGGTCCCAGTACTGAGCCCTGCAGCACACGACTAGTGACCGACCTCCAGCTAGAAAAACACCCTTCCACTATTACTCTGTCTCCTGTTACCGAGCCAGTTACTTATCCATCCAGCTACCTGTCCTTGTATCCCATTAGCCTTGACCTTTTCAACTAACCTCCCATGAGGGACTTTGTCAAACGCCTTACTGAAATATACTGACACCGTGTGTAGATAGTCCAACAAGAGACGAAGTTACATTGGATTTGGTACTGGGTAATGAACCAGGCCAGGTGTTAGATTTGGAGGTAGGTGAACACTTCAGTGATAGTGACCACAATTCAGTTATGTTTACATTAGCGACGGATAGGGATAGGTATATACCACAAGGCAAGAGTTATAGCTGGAGGAAAAGAAATTATGATGCGATTAGGTGAGATTTAATATGCATAGGATGTGGAAGGAAACTACAAGGATGGGTACAATTGAAATGTGGAGCTTGTTCAAGGAAAAGTTACTGTGTGTCCTTGATAAGAATGTATCTGTCAAACAGGAAGGAAGTGGTCGAGCGAGGGAACCGTGGTTTACTAAAGAAGTGGAATCTCTTATGAAGAGGAAGAAGGAGACTTATGTCAAGATGAGATGTGAAGGCTCAGTTAGGGCGCTTGAGAGTTACAAGTTAGCCAGGAAAGACCTAAAGAGAGAGCTAAGAGCCAGGAGAGGACATGAGAAGTCTTTAGCAGGTAGGATCAAGGAAAATCCTGAAGTTTTTTGTAAGTATATCAGAAATAGAAGAATTACTAGGGTAAGGTGTATGGGATAGAGGGTGATTTAGCTAATTGGGTTAGGAATTGGCTAGCAGATAGAAGACAGAGGGTGGTGGTTGATGGGAGATATTCATCTTGGAGTTCGGTGACAAGTGGTGTACCTCAGGGGTCTGTTTTTGGGGCCCCTGCTGTTTGTAATTTTTATAAATGATCTGGATGAGGGTATTGAAGGATGGATTAGTAAATTTGCAGATGACACTAAAGTCGGTGGAGTGGTAGATATTGAAGAGGGGTGTTATAGTTTGCAGAGAGACTTGGACAATTTGCAGAGCTGGGCCGAGAGGTGGCAAATGGAGTTTAATGTGGAAAAGTGTGAGGTAATGCACTTTGGCAGGAATAATAAATGTGTAGAGTATAGGGCTAATGGTAGGATTCTTAATATTGTTGATGAACAGAGGGATCTTGGTGTATTTGTGCATAGATCCCTGAAAGTAGGCAGTCAAGTCGATAAGGTTGTTAAGAAGGCATACGGAGTCTTAGCTTTTATTGGTAGGGGGATTGAATTTCGGAGCCGCAACGTCATGTTGCAACTGTACAAAACTCTAGTGTGGCCACACTTGGAGTATTGTGTGCAGTTCTGGTCCCCACATTATAAGAAAGATGTGGAGGCATTGGAGAGGGTTCAGAGGAGGTTTACCAGGATGTTGCCTGGTATGGAGGGCAGGTCTTATGAAGAGAGGCTGAGGATTTGAGGTTGTTTTCGTTAGAAAGGAGGCGGCTAAGAGGGGATCTTATTGAAGCATATAAGATGATTAGAGGTTTAGATAGGGTGGCAGTGATAGCCTTTTTCCTAGGATGGAGAAAGCTAGCACGAGGGGACACAGCTTTAAATTAAGGGGTATGAGTTATAGGACGGATATCAGAGGTAGGTTCTTTACTCAAAGAGTGATTAGGGAGTGGAATGCCCTGCCTGCAGCTGTTGTAGATGCGCCAAGTTGGGTGGCGTTTAAGAGGTTAATTGATAAGTATATGGAAGAGAAGGGAATGGTTTAGTTTGGAGGGGCATTGCTTTTTATATTGGTCAGCGCAACATCGAAGGCCGAAGGGCCTGTTCTGTGCTGTAATGTTCTATGTTCTAAGGTTAGTGCCAGTCAAGGACAGTAGTGGGAAGTTGAGTGGAGTCTGAAGAGATAGGAGAGGTGCTAAATGAGGCATATAAGGTGATCAGAGGATTAGATAGGGTGGACAGTGAGAGCCTTTTTCCTTGATGGAGATGTTTGTTATATATATAACTGATTTGGAAGAATATGTAACTGGTGTGATTAGTAAGTTTGCGGATGACACAAAATTGCTGGACTTGCAGATAGTGATGAACATTGTCAGAAAATACAATAGGATATAGATAGGCTGGAAAATTGGGCAGAGAAATGGCAGATGGAATTTAATCCATATATACGTGAAGTGATGCATTTCAGTAGATCTAATGTAGGGAGAAGCTATACAATAAATGGCAGAACCATCAGGAGTATAGACACATGGGACCTGGGTGTGCAGGTCCACAGATCCTTAAAGGTGGCAGCACAGGTGGAGAAGTGAAGAAGGCATATGGCATGCTTGACTTTATTGGACAGGGCATAGACTATAAAAATTGGCATATGATGTTACAGCTGTATAGAATGCTGGTTAGGCCACATTTGGAATATTGCGTCCAGTTCTGGTCACCACACTACCAGAAGGATGTGGAGGCTTTGGAGAGAGTGCAGAAAAGGTTTACCAGGATGTTGCCTGGTGTGGAGGGTCTTAGCTATGAGAAGAGATTGGGCAAACTGGGGTTGTTCTCCCTGGAAAGACAGAGGATGAGGGTTGACCTAACAAAGGTGTATAAAATTGTGAAGGGCATAAGTAGGGTGAACAGTGGAAGCTTTTTCCCAGGTTGGAGGTGATGAACATAAGGGGTTACAAGTTCAAGGTGAAGGGAGCATGGTTCAATATATGTCAGGGGGACATGTTGTACACAGAGGGTGGTGGGGGCCTGGAATGCACTGCCAAGCAAAGTGGTTGAGGCAGACACGCTGGGATCGTTTAAGACTTATCTAGATAGCCACACGAACAGACTGGGAATATAGGGATACAAACAAATGGTCCAGTTGGGCACAGGAGGGCTGAAGCGCCTGTTCCTATGCTGTACTGTTCTTTGAGATGGCTAGCACAGGGGGTCGTGGCTTTAAATTGAGGGGTGATAGTTATAGGACAGATGTTAGAGGTAAGTTCTTTACTCAGAGAGTAGTATGGAGTGTGAAATGCCCTGCCTGCAACAGTCGTGGACTCGCCGACGTTAAGGGCATTTAAATGGTCATTGGATAAACATATGGATGATATTGGAACAGTGTAGATTAGATGGGCTTTAGATTGGTTTCAAAGATCGGTGCAATAGCGAGGGCTGAAGGGTCTGTACTGCACTGTAATGTTCTATGTTGTAACTGGGGTAAATGCATGGAGTTATGGGATTGTGGTTGATACAGAATCACCGAAGGGCCTCCTTCTGTACTGTAGGATTCTATGAAATCATGGGCTAGGTTGGGATTGGGTTCAAATATAATATCCTCCACAGCTAAGTGGAACATACATGGAGAATAATGAGCTAGTTGAGATTGAATTAGTGCCAGTACATGTTGTTTAGTAAGGTACCAAGTACTGATACACTTTGATTGGAGGATATTTACTTCACTGGTAGTTTGTTTTGCCGGGGTATGGAATCCTCTTTAATTCAGGTACAGTTAGACCAAGACAATACCTGCTGTCTACCCTAACAGTGCATTCTAGCCCAATATACACCTTCCTCCACTACTCACTGCCCCAGGACATTAGTCCATTTCATTCATCAACCATTCATTGAAATCTCTCTGCTATTATGAATCTAACACGAAGTTGCATGCAGTTTTGTGCAGTAGGATTGAGGCTAAGATCACTTCAAGGAAGAATCCAACAATAAGCTGAACGGTGACTTGCCATGTCAGGTTTAGTCGATGGTGAGCATATTGTACCAGTCAATGAATTTTTATATTCTCCAGGTGGGAGTCTCACCTTCTGGTCATTGTTTCAGGTTGTAATTGGTAATGGCAGTTCCTAGTGCTGCTGAACAAATGCAAATCAGAGGGCTCTGAACAAAGCTTGCTCACACATTCCAATCTCTTTTTAATTCCCTTCCTTTCCCCCAGTGTTGTGCTTTTGTTTCTTCTGTCTTTGCTCTTGCTTTGTACATTACACCATATTTGACCTCATTTTCTGTGTTTTTCTATTATGCACTGTCTGATCTCTTTTGTGCACACTCTCTTGCACTTTCCTCCTGGCTGTTCACTGAACTGCAATTTTGTTCTTTAGATGCCTCATGAATCGACTGTGGAGCACAGTCATGTTGATATCAATGATGTTGAGTCTCCAATGGCAACTCGTAATCGCTCAACAAGTGCAATGGATATTAAAGATACTGAATACAAACGACATCATTTGACCCGGTCAATTAGTGAGATCAAACCCCCCAATCTTTTCCCTCAAACTCCACAAGAAATTACACACTGCCATGATGAAGATGATGATGAAGAGGAGGAGGAGGAAGAGGAGGAAGAATAAGAAAATGAAGCTCTTAATCCTATCCCCATCACAGGAAAGTGAGAATCAGTTTAAAATGTGTACGGTTGAAGATTAGTGATCTGATTCAGCATGGAGAGACGATTGTGAAATACTCAATAGATTCCAAAGGACAGGATTTGGTTTAGTCCTGTAAATTTGTGAAAAGAGCAAAATCTTGAAACTTTTCCCTTTTTTGTGATTTATTGCAAATAAATTTTAATCACATTTGCATTAAATACAAGAAATTATGAACATTGAAGACTCAGCTGAATAAAGTGTTACATCTGGGACGTTGTTGTTAGATGTTTCACTAAAGATTGCAGAATTCAGCCTGTGATTTCTCTCCATTTTGTCTTAACGCAGCCCGTGATTCTGACAGCACCAGCAACAAGTTGTTTTTCAATCTCCTCTTAATCTGAGTTTTTCATGGATCCGTCCTTTGGTTCTAACATGCTTTACTCTCATATTTTTATCAGCTTGTGGGCTCATCCCAAGCTATGAAATTTGAACGTGTGCAAGATAGGACCTTGATCAGGGAAATTTATGCATTCATTTTCATCAAAGCACAAACTTTGCTTCCACAGCAACCTCTCAAGTTCAGGATGTGCAGAGGGGAAAGGGCTTGAAAAATGAGCTCTTGGTGAAGTTGCCTTTGTTGTACAAAATGTGAATGGGTGGTGAGTGTTTATGTGTCTTGTGATCTGTCTTTTCAATACAAGGCTGTAAGAGTTGCCACATCCACAACAGGGATATGAAGGGGAATGGGGCCATCACTCTTTACAAATTGCACTTGCACAGTGATTTTATATTTCAGTAATTTTATTCTGCCTATTTTTCCCAGTTGAGAAAGAACAGCACAGCACAGGAACAGGCCCTTTAGCCTTCCAAGCCTGCACCAATCATGTGTTTCTAACTAGACCAAGCATTTGTATTCCCAGAGTGTTCATGTGGCTAGCTAGATAAGTCTTAAATGATCCTAGCATATCTGCCTCAACCACCTTGCTTGGTAGTGCATTCCAGGCCCCCACCACCCTCAGTGTATAAAATACGTCTCCCACATATCTGTATTGAACCTTGCACTCCTTACGTTGAACATGTGACCCCTTGTGTTTGTCATTTCTGACTTCGGGTGAATTTTTGAAATTTTTTTTCCCATCTATGCCCTTCATAATTTTATAAACTTCTATTAGATCGTCCCTCAACTTCTGTCTTTCCAAGGAGAACAACCCTAGTTTACACAATCTCACCTCATAGTCAATACTCCTCCATACTAGACAACATCCTAGTAAATTTTTTCTGCACTCTGTCCAAAGCCTCCATGTCCAGGCTCTAATTTGTGAATAGATATGAGGAAATCAGAGTGCAGCTTCCCATCGTGGCTTGGAGCAAAAACCAATCGGTACTGGCAATTTCTGTTAGTTGAATCCGTGATATAGGAAATTAAAAAAAAAAATCATAATTGTAGTGATGGGGAGAGTAGAACAAAGAACAAAACAGCATGGGAATCAGGCCCTTCGGCCCAACGAGCCTGCGACACCACCCCGATGTTCCCATCTCTACCCGCGATCCCTGTCCATGTTTATAGATCTAGGGATTAAAAACCAAATTTGAGACAATTTAGGGAGAATTTGTTTTGCCAATTAGCCTAAGAGCACATCTTTGGGATGTGGGAGGAAACCAGAGCTCCTAGAGAAAACCCACGCAAGCATGGGGAGAATGCACAAACTCCCACAGACACAGGCCCAAATCCCTGTATCTGCACAGCACAGCGATAGTCACTGAGCTGTCGTGTTGCGAATCAGATGGTCCAGGTCAAGCATACACTAACAACGTGAAGCACTAGGATACTCTAGAAAAAGATCCAAGAGCAGTCCTCTCACGACCCATCGCGTGTATGCACCTCGTTAGACAAGGTGGACCAAAGACCTGTAGGATAAAAACAAATACATCAATATCATCATCTATTTACACACTTCCCAGGGACTCCCAAGGCTCATGATGCCTATTTTAAATCAGTTTTCTATACTCCTCCATTCCCATTCTGTTCATGTGCTCATCTAAGTATTTCTTAAATAACTCCAGAGTACCTGCCTCCACCACTTTACTTGGCAGCGCATTCCATACCCCCACCACCCTCTGTGTGAAGAAACTCCCTCTAGCATCCAAATTATACCTTACCCCCCTCACTCTAAGCCCGTGACCCCTCGTGCTATTTGAGTCCATCCTAGGAAAAAGCTTAACCCTGTTTACTCTATCTATCCCCTTCAAAATCTTGTACACCTCTATCAGATCTCCTCTAAGTCTACGTCTTTCTAAGGAAAACAGTCCAATTTGCCTAACCTCTCCTCGTAACTCAGACCTTCCATACCAGGCAGCATCCTGGTAAACCTCCTCTGCACTCTCTCCAGAATCTCCACGTCCTTCCGGTAGTAAGGCGACCAGAACTGGACGCAGTATTCCAAATGAGGTTTAACCAACGTTTTATACAACTGCAACATTAAAGACCAGCTCTTGTACTCTATACCCCTTCCTATAAAGGCTAACATACTGTATGCTTTCTTCACAACCTTCTCCACTTGCTCTGCCACCTTCAGAGACTTGTTCACGTGCACCCCCAGGTCCCTCTGTGTTTCTATACTCTTAATAGGTCTACCCTTTATCATATACCTCCCCACTACATTCTTTCTCCCGAAATGCATCACCTCGCATTTATCAGGATTGAATTCCATCTGCCATCTATCTGCCCGAGCTACCAGCCTATCTATGTCCTGCTGCATCGCCTGACAATGCTCCTCACTATCCGCAAGTCCAGCCATCTTTGTATTGTCTACAAACTTGCTGATCAATCCACTTACTCCCTCTTCCAAGTCATTTATATATATTACAAATAGAAGAGGTCCCAGTACCGAGCCCTGCGGCACACCACTAGTGACCGACCTCCAGCTAGAGCAACACGCTTCCACTATTACCCTATTACCAAGCCAGTTACTTATCCATCTAGCTACCTGTCCTTGTATCCCATTTGCCTTGACCTTCTCAACTAACCTCCCATGAGGGACTTTGTCAAATGCCTTACTAAATCCAAATAGACAACATCAACAGCTTGCCCTTCGTCCACTGATTTTGTCACTTCCTTAAAAAATTCTACCAGATTTATAAGGCACGACCTCCCCTTAACAAATCCATGCTGCGTATCCCTAATCAGATTGCAACGCTGTAAGTGCCTATACATCCTCTCTCTTAGAATCCCCTCCAATAGCTTCCCTACCACTGATGCCAAACTCACCGGCCTATAATTTCCAGGGTTATCCCTACTACCCTTTTTAAACAACGGTACAACATTAGCTATTCTCCAGTCCTCTGGGACCTCACCTGTGTCCAAGGAAGAGACAAAGATTTGCGTCAGAGGCCCAGCAATTTCACTTCGCACCTCCCTAAGCAACCTGGGATAAATGCCATCAGGCCCAGGAGATTTATCAGTTTTAATGCTACCTAGAAGCTCTAACACTTCCTCCCTCGGTATGGACAGGATGGAAGGAGCTTTACTCTGTATTTAGCCTGTGCGTTACCTGCCCTGGGAGTGTTTAACGTAACAAAGTACATTAAATATGATACCATCTGGGACAAAGCAGCTTATTGGATTGGTATCTGCAACTTTAACTATTTAATCCATTCACCACCAGTGCAGTATAGCAACAGTGAGTAATGTCTACAAGATGCACTGTAGCAACTCACTAAGCCTCTTTCAGAAATATCTTCCAAATCCACACCCTCTACAGCTTAGAAGGGCAACAGTTACATGGCACCTTGGAGAGGCAGAAACTTGCAACACGTAGCCTGTATTTGACCACATTGCTGCTTTACGTACACAGTGAAATGGCAGTTAATTGATGCCTTCTACTGCAGACTCACTTACCCACCACAAAGAGACTGCTAGTTTTAATAAAACTGATGCTAGGCTGTTTTGATGATATTGAGAGGTTTGGGAGAAATTGAGCTTTGTATATGATCTAGAATACTGATGAGCTGTAGAGTTGGGTTATTCTGTATTTAATATTACTCGCACTTTTAATTGTATCCTAAACATTGGTTTTAAGAAACAATTTTCATTTTCTGATCCTGCCCACCCTGAGAAAATGCAGTTTTTAGATGGCAAGCTTGTTGTCCTCAGAGTAAATGTGCCAATTATCCAGTTGATTATGTTCTTAGATCATTGTTTCAGACCTTCAACTCTTGCCAACTTTGAGAATCCCTGAAGCGACTCCTTTGGCTGTAAGGTTTCAGCATGAATTCTCCAGAACAGTCTGCAGCACTGGCTTCTGTTTTCCTTCAGAGTACAGACTTTGTTGCCTTATTATTTCAATCCAAATATAAAAAAATTTATTTGCCATTGTTTGGAGATGATTGTTATTTTGCGTTTTTAAGTCACTGACTAGATAAATTGTTTTGTCAACTAGACCTGGCTTACCACCCCCCTCTTTGTCCCAGTCTATCTGCAGAGACTTTCAGCAATTCCTGTTAAAAGTTTGATTACATTCACCATAAGCAATGTTTACCAAGCAAGTTGGAGCCCTTGGCTGAGTGTACGCACTGTACTAACCTGCCAAGCCAGAGCCCAGACTTCACCACACAACTATCAGATGATCTTCAATCTGACCTAATACAAGTGGGGGAAAGAATAGGATATGAAAGGAGGACAAATTGTATAGAAATGAATAAAAATTTTGGTGCCATCAACAGAAGCAGTTACTTGTCCAGTAGTGGAATGCCACATGAAGAAGGGTATTGAATGAATAAGGAGCTTTGAATTCCAAATATCAAAAACCTACACAGCATCATTTAAAGAAGCTAAAGTCTGTGGCTGCAGTTTCCCCTTTTTAATGTGTGTTTGCTGTAAACCTATCAGTACTGGGGCCAGAACTCTGTACCCTTGTAATATCACACTGATCTGTCTGGTATGGCAAAAGATGCACATTGATTAAAATAAAATCTATTTTCCCAGTTTTATGAAAGTGAGAGTTTAGAATTATTGTGGGTGGGAGGGGCAGATGATCCTGAGTGTAATGCTCAGGGCCAGCAAACAAAGATGCACAAACTAGGGACTTGATGAAAGCAGCAGTCCCTTCTACGTCAGTTTTTCTGTTCAATTATTCCTAATGCTATTTGTAAAATAAAAGGATGAAACATTGATTGTAATTATTATTAGAAAGTGTGAGCAGGATATTCCATCTTGGGAAGGAATAATATTGTGAACTGTTAATCAAGACTAGATATGAGATTGTACTATCATCATTTCACACACACTCCTTACCCAATGCTGACAGTGTCTAGGAGCAGAAGTATAGAGGAGGAGTGATGGAAGGTTGCACTACACGTTGCCAGCACTTAACAGAATAGAGGGGAAGATTATAGGAGGCCTGACCCAGGAACCACATTTGGGAAACATTTTGGTGAGCATAATTAAAAAAAACTAACAAACTATAAAACATTATGTATTATACATTACATAAATACAAAGACAGCAATATTAAAAAAGGTTTTAAGATGTTCACTTAATACAAAAGATATCACATTCATTTCAATTATTGAAGATTCAATAATTAAATAAGATTTTTTTGGAAATAGGAAGGTTATTAGCACTTACTCTCTAACTATAGAGATTTCACAGTCTTGATCTCCAGTAACTGTTGTATTCAGTGTAACGTTTCCAAACTGAAAACGTTTGGAAATCAGTCCAGCAGTTGTTAACCTATTGTATCAATCCCAGTTAGCATGGCAGCAGAGTACAGGCAGCTGCACCTCTCCCCCACTTCTAGCAAGAGGGATGTTATTAGTTGATAATTTACTTGCTGCTTGGAACTATTAAGGTCCATTCTACTCTCTCCTACAGTCACAGAAGCAAATGTCACATATAACAGGATTTAAATGACAGCATCAGTAACACACACTATATGAAAAGCAAGGGATTAGCTCTGGAATTTGCCTAATATGAACATAAACTTATAAAAGCTACAATCAGTAAAAAAAAAAGTAATAAATGGGATTTTCTGCCTGTTTAATGCTTTTATCCACATAACCGATTACCCGTGACCTGCTGTACATCTAGCTTAACCTCTTAC
This sequence comes from Sphyrna mokarran, assembly GCA_024679065.1. Classification (NCBI taxonomy): domain Eukaryota; kingdom Metazoa; phylum Chordata; class Chondrichthyes; order Carcharhiniformes; family Carcharhinidae; genus Sphyrna; species Sphyrna mokarran. The sequence goes on along the minus strand of JAGIQG010000017.1, from coordinate 2,262,798 downwards.
AGCATTCCCTTCCTCCTGATGGGCTGATGCTGATTCAAAAGTGAACATCTTAGACGGTGAGCTGGAGGCCATAGAGAAATTGTTCAGGCTCTCTTGTCTAAAGATTACCATTAAATCCTGTTGAAGAGTATGTGGACTATAAAGATGATCAGGAAGCAAGTGATTCCTGATAGGGACTGAAACATCAGAGCAGAAAAAAAAACAAAAAAAAGAAATCTTGAGGTGAAGCAGTTACACATCAAACACCAGCTCCCATGTTTGACATGTGCCCGCCCCAAAGCTCCTACTAACACCCCTGAACTTCTAATACCAGCAAATCTCCAACCCTCCATTCTGACTTGCTTTGCTAAGTATCCTCATGGTTTTAGGTCACTTATTAGTCCCACTGGATGTTGATAAATTGTGATTATATTGACATAAGTAATTATAAAATGATAAATGACTAAAATAAATTCATTTCAAATCAGCAGGTTAAGCCCAAACAGTAACAGCCTTATTTTCACAGTTACTCAGTACCTTTCAGCTACTTGCTTTTTCCAATCTCACTCCACTCCCACAACCAGCCTAATCTTGTATGCCTAAACATAGTACGAGATTTTCCCTTCTATCTGATCCATAGTCTGGTCACCCTGTTAAACGAGGCAGCTTTATCACAAATTATACAGTTTTATATTCAGTCTGTTACCACAGGATATTAAAGTTACTAGTCATTCTAAATATCCAATATTTCAGTTCCCATGAGTGCAATTAGTGGTTTTCTTACAGCTCCAGCAGAGATCTTCACAGTTTCACATTTTGAAAAGGAAGATTGAACTACATGGCCGATTCCCTCGTTGACACAGTGATTATCCGGTTCACTCCAAGGGATTCCTGCTTTTCCTAAAGAAGAGATGAATGTGAATCAGCCAGAAGCATGGTATTGACCCTCAACACTGACCCTCTGACACTGTAGTACTCACTCAGCACTGACCTTCTGACATTGCGGTACTCACTCAGCAATGTCTTGGATTGTTAAATTTATTATGCCGTCATGTGCTACCACTGTGTAAGATTGATATTTGCTCTGATTTGTTTTTCTTATCCGATGTCTTGTTCTGATTTGGACTGTGGTCTCAGCCTCAACTGGACGTGCCAATGTTATAGAACATAGAACATTACAGCGCAGAACAGGCCCTTCGGCCCTCAATGTTGCGCCGACCAATTAAGAAAAAGCAATGACTCTCTAACCTAAACCATTCCCTTTTCATCCATAAACCTATCCACGGACCTCTTAAACGCCCCCAAACTTGGCGCATCTACAACTGCAGCAGGCAGGGCATTTCATATCCTTATCACTCTCTGGGTAAAGAACCTACCTCTGACATCCGTCCTATAACTACCACCCCTTAATTTAAAGCTATATCCCCTCGTGCTAACTTTCTCCATCCGAGGAAAAAGGCTATCACTGTCCACCCTATCTAAACCTCTAAGCATCTTGTATGTTTCAATAAGGTCTCCTCTTAGCCGCCTTCTTTCTAATGAAAACAACCTCAAATCCCTCAGCCTCTCGTCATAAGACCTGCCCTCCATACCAGGCAACATCCTGGTAAACCTCCTCTGCACCTTCTCCAATGCCTCTACATCTTTCTTATAATATGTTTAAGTTTAAAGTTTAGTTATTAGTGTCACAAGTAGGCTTATATTGACACTGAAATTACTGTGAAAATCTGTGTTGGAGGAGTCCAATGGCATTCTTCGGAGTACCTTTTGTGAGGGTACTGGGATTTTTATTGAGACACTTTGATCAGTGTTGGATTTGGTTTTGCTAGACCGAGCTCAGTGCAATGAATTCTTTTATTTTTAGGAGTGGGGCTTGTGACCCATGAAAAAATTTAAAAACTGTAAATTATTTTAAAAGTTAAACAGGCATTAAAAAGTGGAAGAAAAATAGTGTCATCAGGGACTGGTGACCCACAGCAGTGGACCAAGGAACGGAAAACCCTTGAATGCTGTATTTAGGCAGTGCTTTCACCACCAACTTCAGGATCACTGTAATCAATGGTAGCAATTCTGTAGCTAACTTAGCCTAGTCCAGAATAAGAACAAAGAACAAAACAGCATGGGAAACAGGCCCTTTGGTCCAACGAGCCCTCGCCGCCATCTCAATGTTCCCACTGTACCCGTGATCTCTGTCTATGTTTATAGATCTGTGGATTGAAACCAAATTTGAGACAATTTAGGGAGAATTTGTTTTGCCAATTAGCCTAAGAGCACATCTTTGGGATGTGGGAGGAAACCAGAGCACCCGGAGAAAACCCACACAAGCATGGGGAGAATGCACAATCTCCCACAGACACAGACCCAAATCCATGTATCTGCACAGCACAACGATAGTCGCTGAGCTGTCGTGTTGCCCATCAAATGGTCCAGGTCAAGCGTACACTAATGACATGAAGCACTAGGATACTCTTGAAAAAAAGACCAAGAGCAGCCCTCTCACGACCCATCGCGTGTATGCACCTTGTTAGACAACAAGATGGACCAAAGCACCTGTAGGATAAAAACAAGTACATCAATATCATTATCTATTTACACACTTCCCAGGGACTCCCAAGGCTCATGATCCCTATTTTAAATCAGTTTTCTATACCCCTCCATTCCATTCTGTTCATGTGCCCATCTAAGTATTTCTTAAATAACTCCAGAGTACCTGCCTCCACCACTTTACTTGGCAGCGCATTCCATACCCCCACCACCCTCTGAAAAAACTCCCTCTAGCATTCAAATTATACCTTAACCCCCTCACCCTAAGCCCGTGACCCCTCGTGCTATTTGAGTCCATCCTAGGAAAAAGCTTAACCCTGTTTACTGTATCTATACCCCTCATAATCTTGTACACCTCTATCAGATCTCCTCTAAGTTTACGTCTTTCTAAGGAAAACAGTCCCAATTTGCCTAACCTCTCCTCGTAACTCAGACCTTCCATACCAGGCAGCATTCTGGTAAACCTCCTCTGCACTCTTCCCAGAGTCTCCACGTCCTTCCGGTAGTAAGGCGACCAGAACTGGACACAGTATTCCGAATGAGGTCTAAATAATGTTTTATACAACTGCAACATTAAAGGCCAGCTCTTGTACTCTATACCCCTTCCTATAAAGGCTAGCATACCATATGCTTTCTTCACTTGTTTTTATCCTACAGGTGCATGGGTAGAGGTGGGAACATCGGGCTCGTTGGGCCGAAGGGCCTGTTTCCCGTGCCGTTTTGTTCTTTGTTCACAACCTTCTCCACTTGCTCTGCCACTTTGAGACTTGTGCACCTGCACCCCTAGATCCCTCTGCGTTTCTATACTCTTAATAGGTTTACCCTTTATCATATACCTCCCCACTACATTCTTTCTCCCGAAATGCATCACCTCACATTTATCAAGATTGAATTCCATCTGCCATCTATCTGCCCAAACTACCAGCCTATCTATGACCTGCTGCATCGCCTGACAATGCTCCTCACTATCCGCAAGTCCAGCTATCTTTGTATCGTCTGCAAACTTGCTGATCACTCCACTTACTCCCTCTTCCAAGTCATTTATATATATTACAAATAGAAGAGGTCCCAATACCGAGCCCTGCGGCACACCACTAGTGACCGACCTCCAGCTAGAAAAACACCCTTCCACTATTATTCTGTCTCCTATTACCAAGCCAGTTACTTATCCATCTAGCTACCTATCCTTGTATCCCATTAGCCTTGACCTTTTCAACTAACCTCCAATGAGGGACTTTGTCAAACGCCTTACTGAAATCCATATAGACGACATCAACGGCTCCCCCTTCGTCGACCGTTTTCGTCACCTCCTCAAAACTTTCTACCAGATTCGTAAGGCACAACCTCCCCTTAACAAAGCCATGCTGCGTATCCCTAATCAGATCGCAACACTCTAAGTGCCTATGGATGATATTGGAATAGTTTAGGTTAGAGGGTCCACTGGCCGGCGCAACATCAAGGGCTGAAGGGCCTGTACTGCGCTGTAATGTTCTATGTTCTATACATCCTGTCTCTGAGAATTCCCTTCAACAGCTTCCCTACCACTGACACCAAACTCAGCCTATAATTTCCAGGGTTATCCCTACCACCCTTTTTAAACGGTAAAACATTAGCTATTCTCCAGTCCTCTGGGACCTCACCTGTGTCCAAAGAAGAGACAAAGATTTGCGTCAGAGGCCCAGCAATTTCACCCCGCACCTCCCTAAACAGCCTGGGATAAATGCCATCAGACCCCGGAGATCTTTCTGTTTTAATGCTACCTAGAAGCTCTAACACTTCCTCCCTTGGTATGGATATTTCCCTCAACTGGTCCACAGCTCCCTCAGAGACAGGAGTGGTCAACAAGCCCCCCCTCCTTCATGAATGCCGCGCAAAGTATTCATTCAGGATCTCCGCCATTCCCTCAGGCTCTAAGCACAGTTCCCCTCCTCTGCCCCTAAGAGGTCCGATTTTTCCTCTAACCATCCTTTTATTCCTAACATAGGAGTAAAAAGCCTTTGGATTTTCCTTAATCCTATCCGCCAAAACCATTTCATGCCCCCTTTTTGCCCTTCTAAGTTCCTGTTTGAGCTCCCTCCTACTCTCTCTATATTCCTCCAATGCTGTCTCTGCTCCCAGCTACTTTGACCTATCACACGCCTCTCTTTTCTTCCGAACCAAGTCCTCAATATCCCTAGTAATCCACGGTTCTCTAATCCTACCTTTTCCATCTTTCCTCTTAGCCGGCACATATCTTTCTTGCAACATTTTCAGTATTCCCTTGAAAGAGTCCCACATGCCTAGCTTGGACTTACCCTCGAACAACCGTTCCCAATCAGTTTCCATAAGTTCTTGTCTAATCCGACCGTAGTTAGCCTTCCCCCAATTCAACACCCTGCCCCTAGGGCAACAAGCATCCTTTTCCATCTGTATCCTAAAGTAGACAGAATTGTGGTCACTGTTAGCCACATGTGATTAGGGAGTGGAATGCCCTGCCTGCAGCTGTTGTAGATGCGCCAAGTTTGGTGGCGTTTAAGAGGTTAGTGGATAAGTATATGGATGAGAAGGGAATGGTTTAGTTAGGAGGGGCATTGCTTTTTATTTTGGTCGGCACAACATCGAAGGCCGAAGGGCCTGTTCTGTGCTGTATTGTTCTATGTTCTATGTTCCCCTACTACAACATTAACTGCCTGCCCTGGCTCATTACTCAGAACTAAATCCAATATAGCCCCCTCTCTAGTTGGGCTAGCTACATACTACTCCAACGATCCTTCCAGTACACATTTTACAAATTCCTTCCCGTCTGAGCCCCCAGCTCTAGGTACCTTCCAATCCACCCTAGGGAAATTAGAATGTTTCAGGAAACCAGAATGGTGACAGAGAAAACTGGGGAAATATAGTTAGATAATCTTTAGGACATTCCTACAGTACTCCTCAACCTCAGTTCCTTCTCCTATAACGCAGAAGACATACGGAAGTTCAGTGTTCCAAGTAATCAGATCCTATAACAGTGTGACTCATTCCCAGAATAATCATTGAAAATTTATTCCCCTAGCTGGGCAGCAGGACTTGTGTTCAGTTACATGTCACAAGTCCTGTGATCAGTGAACCACAAACATAGGCAGCAGCTATGAATCAGAGTTTACAACATTGAATAAACCATATCAGCCCAGTGCATCTACGCTAATTGATCCCCCTGTACATTCTTGTAACAGAGGCTTTTACCTTTTGTTTCAGAAGCAGATTCAATAGTGACAAAGCAAAAAGAAAATTGGAGAAATACTTAAAGGGGAAAGATGTCCAGTGTTGAGAATTGAGATAGATAGGGAGGGATATGGTCCAAGTCAGTGGGATTAGGCAGAAAATTGGTTCGCCACAGCCAAGAAGGGCCAAAAGGCCTGTTTCTGTGCTGTAATGTTCTATGAAGACAGAGCAAAAGGTACATTAATCAGATAACTCTACCCAAGAGCTGGCACATGAATAAGGGGCCAAATCACCTCCTTCTAAGCTGTCCCATTCTATAATTTTGTGTCCAATTTTCAAGGCACAGCTAGAATGCTTTCCATTGCAACTGCTCCATGCAATATATGCCAATAGTTGAACTGGGTTTCCCATTCTTTAGTTTGAGGGAGATGGTTAACTGAAGGCTGAATTGATTTAGGGTAAATGCCTGTTTCTGATTCAGAACCGAGACCAATACAGCAGAATCAAGAATCAAACTAAACACAATACCTTCCTGCTGTTGAGAATTTCATCTGTGGATTTTGATCGGATGCGATTGAAGTACAGTGCTGGTGATTCTACGCATTTCTGAAATTGTAAAGAACATTGAGAGAGAGTCCGGCACTGGCTTTGAAAAATTCCATTCCTATATCAGCTTCATCTGAATCATTACGGCCTTCAGAAAATGTAACAAAATTTCAACACACTCCCGTGTTGTCTCATATCTCCTCCAAACACATTCCAGAAACACTATACATTGGTGAGATCACTTTCCTGCATGTTACTGAGAACGTGATCCCAGCACCAAGGCAGCTCCCTGGCCCCTCTTTGCTATCAGTGCAATTCACTTCTATCATGAAATTGAACCGATCTTGCTCTTCCCATTGCAGACTTGCAGGTTTGACAAATTTATAAAAAATTTGAAGCATCAGATTCTAAACCAATAAGTAAGAGTGTGTGTTATGAGGGTGCTCAGTCTCACCTGCGCCATATTCTCCATGTCATTTACGTGTGTCTGTCCACAGTTTTCAGTCATTGTGTCTGGTGTCAGGATTTTTTTTTCAGTGGTATACTGGCCACCCAAAACTTTACGCTGTTCAAAATAGAAACAATTCTCAGTATGATTTCAAGACTGACCCAGATCCAAGTAGTTTTCATCTGTACACACTGAAAAGGGAAACTCATCAGCCACACAAAATGTGTGACTGGACGCAGAGTAACAGGAACATAATCTAGTCCATGCATACCACTCCATCCCCCCGCTCCCAACCATCACATCATTCAAATCTGTGACACAAAATGCCACCCTCTGAACACAATTATCAACTCTCCATTCTATACCTTTCCCAAAAGAGTTATCAAAGCAGGTGGGATCTTGGGCTTCATAAGTAAAGGTGGAACGTTATACTGAATCTTTATAAAGCTCTGATTAGGCCCCAACTGGCTTATCAAATGCACTTCTGGTCAGCACACATTAGGAAGGATGTGAAGGGGTACAGGGGAAATATCCCAGGATGGTTCCAGGGATGAAGGGAGTTTTAGCTCCAAGTTCAGGACAGGAGAAGCTGGGTCTGATCTCCTTGGAGTAAAGGAGATTGATGGAGGTAGAGAAGATTATGCCAGGTTTAGATAAGGTAGAAAGGAAAAGCTATTCCCATTGACTAATAAAATCCAAGATTAGAGGATAAAGATTTAAGGTTTAGGTAAGAGATGTTATGGGGAATGGGAGGAAGAACTTTTTTTAAACACAGCAAGGTGGAAGCAGAAGCAATGACTTTGAAATGAAATTGGATGCTCACTCGAGGGCAATAAACTTGCACGGTTACAGGAAGAGAGCAGGGGAACGGAACGGAAAGGACTACTCCACACATCCATGGTAGACTCAATGTGTTGTGGTCTTTTTTTGTGTTGCAATGATAGTTTAGACTGTGGTGGTCAACTCTGCAATGAACAAAATTAATTTGGGGAATGTGGGTATCCATCCCCAACTGCCCTCCATTTCACAGGGCACTTAGGAGTCAACCACATTGCTGTGGCTCTGGAGTCACACAAAGGCCAGAATGGGTAAGGACACCAGATTTCCTTTCTTAAAAGATATTAATGATCCATGTGAGGTTTGAAAACAATCAACAATTGTTTCCTGGTCATCATTAGACTTTTAATCCAGATTTTTATTGAATTCAACTCTCACCAATCTGTGTATGAAACAGATTTTGAATCCAGATCTTACTCTAGGTATAGTCCAGTGACAATACCAGTATGCCATTGTCTCCCCGGACATCCTGGTCAACAGATTAAGACAGTGGACAATTCACTGGCCTGATTTCTCTGAGCCCTCCTCTCAGCCAGCTGAAATTGTCATTTCTGCTTGCCTTTCCCAATGCCCTTCCAGTCAACCTCCAGGGACAATCCCCAATTCTCAGTGTCAATACCTGCCATCTTCATGTCTTGCAGAGGTAGGTTTTTCACTCAGAGGGTGGTGAGTGAATGGAACCGACTGCCATCGGAGGTTGTTAAGGCAAACTCACTGGGGTCTTTTAAGAGATTCTGGATGAGTATATGGAAAAGAATAAGATAGGGGGTTATAGATAGGTCTGTGGATTGGTAGATGTGATCGGCGCAACTCGTGGGCCAAAGGGCCTGTTTGTGCTGTATTGTTCTATGTTCTATGTCTTTGTAGCAGAGGTATAAAAGTCCAGGAGAACCAGTGGCCAGTTCACTGGATAGAAGGTATTAGGTATATACCTGTTATCCGTCCAATTACTGTGACTGAACCCACGCAAGAGTTATTAACTTAAAAAAACAAATATGTTGATGGAATTGATACACTTCAGGACCTGAGTTGAAGACCTTGCCCTGCCAAGAGCTGCTTTTTAAATGTCTGAGAAAGCAAAGGTAGAACTTTTGGAATAAATATAAGTCAGGCCAGGTGGAAAATCGTTTCTCACCAATTTGAGTTTTTTTGAAAGGGTAACTAAGAAGGTAGATAAGGACAGTGCAGTCAACATTGTCTACATGGACTTTAGCAAGGTCTTTGACAAGATACCGCATGGTAGATTTTTAGATTTATTATCACAAGTATTAGCATACAATGAAAAGTATTGTTTCTTGCACGCTAAACAAAGCATATCGTTCATCGAGAAGGAAACAAGATTGCAGAATGTAGTGTTATAGTCATAGCAAGGATTGAGATAAAGATCAATTTAATGCAAGGCAAGTCCATTCAAAAATCTGACAGCAGCAGGGAAGAAACTGTTCTTGAGTGGATTCGTGCATGACTCCAGACTTTTGTATCTTTTTCTCAACGGAAGAAGGTGAAAGTGTGTATCCCGGATGCATGGAGTCCTTACTTATGCTAGTTGCTTTGCTGAGGCAGCAGGAAGTGTAGGCAGAGTCAATGGATGGGAAGCTGATTTGTGAGATGGATCATGCTACGTTCACGACCTTTTGTAGTTCCTTGCGGAGTTGGGCAGAGCGGGAACCATACCAAGCTGTGATTCAACTAGAAAAAATGTTTTCTATGGTGCATCTGTAAAGGTTGGTGAGAGTCATAGCTGACATGCCAAATTTCCTTAGTCTTCTGAGAAAGTAGAGACGTTGGTGGGCTTTCTTAACTATAGTGTCGACATGGGTTAACCAGGACAATTTTTGGTGATCTGGACATCTAAAAACGTGAAGCTCTTGACCCTTTCTACTTCGTCCCCATTGATGTAAACAGGAGCATGTTTCCTATATGCTTTCTGAAGTCAATGACAATCTCTATTGGTTTGTTGCCATTGAGAGAGAGGTTATTGTTGCCACACCAATTCACCAGATTCTTTATTTCATTCCTGTACTGAGAGGTGGTGATATCCTAGTCATCTCTCAAGCCTCAGGTGAATAATCTGGGGACACAAGTCCAATCCCATAGTGGCAGCTGGTGAAATCTGAATTTAATTTATAAATCTGAAATTAGAAGATAGTCTCAGTAAACGATGACCATGAAACCAATGCTGTGGAAACCCACCTGGCTACTGCTGTGAAATCTGTTTTCACTGGCCTTCATTGGGATTAAATGGGATTGGGAGTTACAGATAGTTCTATGGCCTGGTAGGTACTGACATGATTGGCACAACTTGTAGGCCAAAGGGCCTGCTTGTGCTGTAGCATTCTATGTTCATTAAACTCCAACCCATAGCAAGGTGGTTGACTCTTAAATATCCTCCAAAATAGTCTAGCAAGCCATCAATTGTATTAAACAGCTATGAAGTCTAAAAGCTCATGAAATGTAGCAACAGAAGTAGGCCATTCAGCTCATCAAATCTGCTCTGTCATTCAGTGAAATCATGACTGACTGATCTGGGGTGTCAGATCATGGTGGCATAGTGGTTAGCACTGGTACCTCACATTGCCAGGGACCGGGGTTCAATTCTGGCCTCGAGTGACTGTGGGGAGTTTGCATGTTTTCCCCATGTCTGCGTGGGTTTTCTCCAGATACTCTGGTTTCCTCCCACGTTCCAAAGATGTGTAGATTAGGTGGATTGGCTATAGTAATAGGGCCTGAGTGGGATTATTATTGATGCAGGCTCAATGGATCGAGTGGCCTCTTTCTGCACTGTAGGGATTCTATGAACCCTCAATTCCCTTACTAATTAAAAATCAGTCTCAGTCTTGAACATATTTAATGATCCAACCTCTACAGCCCTCTGCGGTAAAGAATTCCACAAATTCACTATCATCCAAGAGAATTTCCTGCTCATCTCTGTCTTCAATGGGTGACCTCCTTACTTGGAGAAAATGCCCTCTAGTCCTAGACTTGCTCACAAGGTATCAACTTCTCAGCATCTATCCTGTCAAACTTGAGGATCCTATATGTCTCAATAAAGTCATCTTTCATTCTTCTAAACTCCAATGATTATGGGCCCAACCTACACAACACTCCTCGTAAGGATATTCCCACAAACCCTGATTAACCTCAAGAGTTTTCTCTGGATTGGCTCCAATGCCAGTATGTCTTTTCCTTAGATAAGGAAACCAAAACTGTTCATAGAATTTCAGATGTGGTCCAACTAATGCGCTGTATAGTTTCAGCACGATCCTATTTTCATACTCTATTTCCTGTGAAATAAAAGCCAGCATTCTATTCCCAATTAGCTGTTGAACTTGCATGCTATTTTCTTATAATTAATGCACAGTGATCACCAAATCCTTCTGTGCTGCAGCTTCTCCATTTCAATTCTTTAACATCTGTCACCAGGAAAACACTAGAGTCCATTATAGAGGGTGAAATAGCAGAATATTTACAAATTCATAACATAATCACACAGTCAGCATGGCTTCATGAAAGAGAAATCATACCTGACAAATTTAGAGTTTCTTGAGATGCTGATAAGCAGGATAGATAAAGGAGAACCAAATACAAATGAATTTGTACCCCTAGATCTCTTTGTTCTGTACTAGGACAGAAGTAAAGTACTCTTTGTTCTGTACTTTGCAGGTCCTACCTATGAAGAGAGGTTGAAGGATTTGAGGTTGTTTTCGTTAGAAAGGAGGCGGCTAAGAGGGGATCTTATTGAAGCATATAAGATGATTAGAGGTTTAGATAGGGTGGACAGTTATAGCCTTTTTCCTAGGATGGAGAAAGCTAGCACAAGGGGACACAGCTTTAAATTAAGGGGTGATAGTTATAGGACGGATATCAGAGGCAGGTTCTTTACCTAAAGGGTGGTTCGGGAGTGGAATCCCTGCCTGCAGCGGTTGTAGATGCGCCAAGTTTGGTGGCGTTTAAGAGGTTAGTTGATAAGTATATGGAAGAGAAGGGAATGGTTTAGTTTGGAGGGCATTGCTTTTTATTTTGGTCGGCACAACATCGAAGGCCGAAGGGCCTGTTCTGTGCTGTAATGTTCTATGTTCTATGTACTCTCCCCAGTGCCCTACCATTAACTGATTCCAGTTAATAGTTAACTGATTAACTATTAGTCCAGCAATAATACTAGGCTATTACCTCCCCTGTCTTCTTTCAGTTAGCTAAACTGCTACCTATGCTAATATACTACCCCCAACACCATAGATTTACCCTCTTCATGAAGTCATGCTGATTTTGTGTGATGACATTATGAATTTCTAAATGTTCTACTGTCGCATGCTCTATAATGGATTTTAACATGTTCCTAATGACTAATATTAAGCAAACTGGACAATTGTTGCCTAGAACTTTAGTTAGGCCTCACTTGGAGTGTTCAATTCTGTCTCTGCACTACCAGAAAGATGTAGAGGATTTGGAGGGTACAGAAAAGATTTACCAGGATGTTGCCTGGTATGGAGGGTATTAGCTATGAGGAGAGTTAGTGATCTGGATACATAGAACATAGAACAATACAGCACAAACAGGCCCTTCAGCCCACGAGTTGCACCAATCACATCTACCAATCCACAGACCTATCTATAACCCCCTATCCCATTTGTTCCTATATACTCATCCAGAAGTCTTTTAAAAGACCCCAGCAAGTTTGCCTCAACAACCTCCGTTGGCAGCTGATTCCATTCACTCACCATCCTCTGAGTGAAAAACTTACCTCTAACATCCCCTCTGTATTTACTTCCCTGCACCTTAAATCTGTGTCCTCTCGTAGTGACCATTTCAGCTTGGGGAAATAGTCTCTGAGAGTCCACCCTATCTATTCCTCTCAACATTTTATAAACCTCTATCAGGTCGCCTCTCAACCTAAAAGTGTGAGGTAATGCACTTTGGCAGGAACAATAAATGTGTAGAGTATAGGGCTAATGGTAGGGCTCTTAATAGTGTTGAGGAACAGAGGGATCTTGGTGTATGTGTCAATAGATCCCTGAAAGTAGGCAGTCAAGTGGATAAAGTTGTTAAGAAGGCTTATGGAGTCTTAGCTTTTATTGGTAGGGGGATTGAATTTAGGAGCCGCATCATCATGTTGCAGCTGTACAAAACTCTAGTGCGGCCGCACTTGGAGTATTGTGTGCAGTTCTGGGCGCCACATTATAAGAAAGATGTGGAGGCATTGGAGAGGGTACAGAGGAGGTTTACTAGGATGTTGCCTGGTATGGAGGGCAGGTCCTATGAAGAGAGGTTGAAGGATTTGAGGTTTTTTTCGTTAGAAAGGAGGCGGCTAAGAGGGGATCTTATTGAAGCATATAAGATGATTAGAGGTTTAGATAGGGTGGACAGTGATAGCCTTTTTCCTAGATGGAGAAAGCTAGCACGAGGGGACACAGCTTTAAATTAAGGGGTATGAGTTATAGGACGGATATCAGAGGTAGGTTCTTTACTCAAAGAGTGAGTAGGGAGTGGAATGCCCTGCCTGCAGCTGTTGTAGATGCGCCAAGTTTGGTGGCGTTTAAGAGGTTAGTTGATAAGTATATGGATGAGAAGGGAATGGTTTTGTTAGGAGGGGCATTGCTTTTTATTTTGGTCGGCACAACATCGAAGGCCGAAGGGCCTGTTCTGTGCTGTATTGTTCTATGTTCTATGTTCTACGTCGCTCCAGTGAGAAGAGTCCCAGCTCCCTCAACCTATCTTCATAAGGCCTGCCTCACAATCCAGGCAGCATCCTTGTAAATCTCCTCTGCACTCTCTCAATAGCCTCTACATCCTTCCTATAGTGAGGCGACTAGAACTGCGCACAATACTCCAAGTGGGGTCTGACAAGAGTCTTATAGAGCTGCATCATTACCTCCTGACTCCTAAAATCAATTCCTCGATTAATGAAGGCCAGTACACCGTCCACCTTCTTGACCACTTCCTCCACCTGCGAGGCCAATTTAAGAGTCCTACGGACCCAGAGATCCTTCTGCTCTACAACACAGCTAAGACTCCTAACCCTTATATTGTACTCCTTCATCCCATTATTCCTGCCAAAATGGACCACTACACATTTATCCGCGTTGAAGTCCATCTGCCATGTCTCCGGCCAGTCTTGCGTCCTGTCTATGTCCCGCTGCAACTTTTGACATCCCTCCAGACCATCCACAACACCACCGATCTTTGTATCGTCGGCGAACTTACTAACCCATCCCTCCACTTCCTTATCCAGGTCATTTATGAAAATGACAAACAGCAGGGGTCCCAGAACAGATCCCTGGGGCACTCCACTGGTTACCGACCTCCATGCAGAACAAGACCCATCCACAACCACTCTCTGCCTTCTGCCAGCAAGCCAGTTCTGCTACCAAAAAACGTGAAGCTCTCGGTCCTTTCTTCTTTGTCCCCATAAATGTGGGCAGGGGCAAGTTTTCCTTTATGCTTTGTGAAGTTGATGATAATCCCCTTCATTTTGTTGACACTGAGGGAGAGATTATTGTTGCCACACCAGTTCACCAAATTCTCTATCTCATTCTCGTACTCTGGCTCATCATTGTTCGAGATCCGACCCACTACAATGGTGTCATCAGCAAACTTAAAAATCGAATTGGAGGGGAATTTGGCCACACAGTCATACATGTATAAGGAGTATAGTAGGAGGCTCAGAACACAACCTTGTGGGGCACTGGTGTTGATGATGATCACGGAGGAGATGTTGTTACCTATCCTTACTGATAGGTCTGAGAATTAGGAAGTTCAGAATCCAGTAGCAGGGGAAGGTGCCCAGGCCCAGGTCATGGAATTTGGTGATGAGTTTTGTGGGAATAATGGTGTTGAAGGCTGAGTTGTAGCCAATAAATAGGAGTCTGACATAGGTGTATTTGTAATCTAGGTGTTCTAGAGTGCAGTGCAGGGCCAGGGAAGGTGGCGTCTGCAGTGGGTGTGTTGCAGTAGTAGGCAAAATGTAGTGGATCCAGGTACTCCAGGAGGCTGAAATTGATTTGTGCCATGACAAGCCTTTTGGAGCACTTCATAATGATGGATGTCAGAGCTATCAGCCGTAAGTCATTAAGGCACATTCCTTGGCTTTTCTTTGGTACCAGATGATAGCCGTCTTCTTGAAGCAGATAGGGACTTGATTGTTGTAAAGAGAGGTTGAAGATGTCTGTGAATACCCCCGCAAGATCTTAGTGCACATCCGGGTACCCCTTCTGGGCTAATCACTTTCTGTGGGTTGACTTTGAGAAGGCTGCTGACATCTGCAATGATGGCCTCAGATGTAGGTTCATCCAGGGCTTCAAAGGCACACTCTTGTTGACCTCGTGCTCAAACGGGCATAGAATGCATTGAGCTGATCAAGGAGCGGTCCGTTGGAGCTGGCGATTGTTGCATGACATTAAATCTCATGGGATCCAGAGTGAGGTAGCCAATTGGATACAAAATTGCCTTGTGACAGGAAACACAGGGCTGTTTTTCAAACTGGAGGCCTGTGACCAGCAGTGCGCTTCAGGGATCAGTGCTAGGTTCACTGTTATTTGTCATTTACGTTAATGATTTGGATGAGAACATGGGAGACACGGTTACTAAGTTTGCAGGTGACACCAAGATTGGTGGCATTGTGGACAGTAAAGAAGGTTATCTAGGATTGCAACAGGAACTTGATCATTTGGCCAATGGGCTGACGAATGGCAAATGGAGTTTAATTTAGAGAAATGCGAGGTGACGTATTCTGGGTGATCAAACCAGGGCAGGACTTACAGTTAATGGTAGAGCACTGGGGAGAGTTATAGAACAAAGAGTTCAAGGGGTTCATAGCTCTTCGAAAGTGGAGTCACAGGTGGACAATGTGGTAAAGAAAGGCATTCAGCATACTTGGTTTCTTTGGTTAAAACACAATACAGGCGTTCGGATGTCTTGTTGAAGTTGTACAAGACATCAGTAAGGCCACAGTTGGAATACTGTGTGCAATTCTGGGCACCCTGTTATAGAAAGGATATTATTAAACTAGAAAGAGTGCAGAAAAGATTTACAAGGATGCTACTGGGACTTGATGGTTTGAGTTATAGGGAGAGGCTAGATAGACTGGGACTTTTTCCTCTGGAGTATAGAAGGCTGAGGGGTGATCTTACAGAGGTCTATAAACTAATGAGGGGCCAGATCAACTATAGTCATTATCTCTTCCCAAAGGTAGGGGAGTCTAAAACTCGAGGGCATAGGTTTAAGGCAAGAGGGGAGAGATACAAAAGTGTCCACGGGGCAATTTTTTCACACAGAGAGCGGTGAGTTTCTGGCAAGCTGCCAGAGGTAGCAGTAGAGGGGAGTACAAATTTGTCTTTTAAAAAGCATTTAGACAGTTATATAGGTAAGATAGGCATAGAGGGATATGGGCCAAATGGAGACAATTGGATTAGCTTGGGGGTTTAAAAAAAAGGACGGCATGAACTAGTTGAGCCGAATGGCCTGTTTCCATGTTGTAAACCTCTATGACTTCAGTCTCTGGTCACTGGTAATGCCAGGATGTTGATCATGGGTAATCTAGCGATAGTCAGATTCTATCTTGTTGAAGGTGGACATTACCTGTCACTTGTGCAACATAAATGTTACTTGTCATTTGTCAGCCCAGAGCTGACTATTGTCCAGTACTTGCTCCATATGGGCATGGACTGTTTCACATGGTGCTGAACATTGCACAACAAATATCCCTACTTAAACCATATGATAGAGGGAAGATCACTGATGAAGCAGCTGAAGATGGTTGGGCTTAGGACACTACCCTGAGGGACTCCTGCAGAGATATCCTGGAGCTGAGATGCTTAATCTCTAACCACCACAAACATCTTCTTTTGTGTGAGCTATTACTCCAACCAGTGGAAAGATTTTCCCTAATTCCCTGTGACCTCACTTTTGCTAGGATTCCTTGATATCGTACTCTGTCAAATGATGTCAAAAGCTGAGTGGTTTTGACAGACGTAAACTGAGCATTAGTGAGTAGGTTTTGTCCAACGGCATTGGAAATGACACCTTCCATTACTCTGCTGGTGAATGTATAGATTTGGTTGGCAGCAACTGGCCAAATTGGGTTTGTCATGGGTTTTGGGGACAGGAAATATTCTGCAAAGATTTTTAACCTCTGCCATGTCAAAGGCCAGTTCCACACACACATGGCATTGTGTACATTAAGATGGCTGCAGCATTCAACATTTGCAATGTATGTCTCTTGCTGTACACCATGTAGCTGCGAGTCAGTTGTACACATGTTCTCCTTTTCCCCTCTGAGTTGAAAATGGGGTGGTTTGTATTTTAATTGCAGGTTTATTTAAGTAGTGCCATGCTTGGCTTACCTTAATGCGACCTCCAAAAGACTTGGAGCGCACGTGTTTCTTGTGTTTTGGTGAAATGAGTCCTTCAGGAGTACCAACCACGGACCTTTTATGAAACTGCAAGAGGATAAGAAGAAAGGATAGTGTGAAATGGAGAACGTATAGGAGATAGTGGATATCACATTGTATATGCCATCTGCCTCTTCAACATTCTGCCTGCCCTCGACATCTCTGAAAGACCAAAAATCTCTCAGCTTAAGCAAATCTTACATAGAGTGTCTACAACTCTGAGGCAGTGGTTCTCAAAGTACAGGCCAGTATGAGGGATGGTCAGGTGGCTGATTCTAAAATGCAAATCATTTGATCCGCAATGCCACAGGCAAGGCCAACACCAAAGAACAGGTTCAAAGCATGGTCCCCACCACACAGCACAATCAAACTGGCTCCCATATGCACTGCACAAGTCATCAGAGCTGTGAGCAACAACAAAACACCTTTATAAACAAGATTTCTGTTAGACACTGCTGCAACATGTGAATCCCCAAAACTTTCCTCTCTCCTAGATCTCTGGGTAAGATCATTTCAAAGTTTTACAAAACTCAGAATGACGACATATTTCAGGCTGCAAAACACAAGCAGCAATAATCTCTTTTTGCTTTCCAAACCCTAATATTTTACCCACTTTGTTAAAATGACAACAGACTGCCCCAGAGCAACAGGAGGGAAACTTGTGTGTCATTGCAGCAAGGGTAAGGTTTGGTATCTCTTATAGTAGTCAGGAGAGAGGACAGTTGGATAAAGGTTTGAACACAATAAAACATAGAGCATTACAGCGCAGAACAGGCCCTTCGGCCTTCGATGTTGCGCTGACCAATTAGGAACAAGCAGTGACCCTCTAACCTAAACCATTCCCCTTTCATCCATAAACTTATCTACTAACCTCTTAAACGCCACCAAACCTGGCGCATCTACAACTGACGCAGGCAAGGCATTCCATACCCTTACCACCCTCTGGGTAAAGAACCTACCTCTGACATCTGTCCTAAAACCACCACCCCTTAATTTAAAGCTATGTCCCCTCGTGCTAGCTTTCTCCATCCGAGGAAAACGGCTATCACTGTCCACCCTATCTAAACCTCTAATCATCTTATATGTTTCAATAAGGTCTCCTCTTAGCCGCCTTCTTTCTAACAAAAACACCTCAAATCCCTCAGCCTCTCTTCATAAGACCTGCCCTCCATACCAGGCAACATCCTGGTAAACCTCCTCTGTACCCTCTCCCATGCCTCCACATCTTTCTTATAATGTGGCGACCAGAACTGCACACAATACTCCAAGTGCGGCCGCACTAGAGTTTTGTACAGTTGCAACATGATGCTGCGGCTCCTAAATTCAATCCCCCTACCAATAAAAGGTAAGACTCCATATGCCTTCTTAACAACTTTATCCACTTGACTGCCTACTTTCAGGGATCTATTCACACATACACCAAGATCCTTCTGTTCCTCAACACTATTAAGAGCCCTACCATTAGCCCTATACTCTACACATTTATTGTTCCTGCCAAAGTGCATTACCTCACACTTTTCCACATTAAACTCCATTTGCCACCTGTCGGCCCAGCTCTGCAACTTGTCCAAGTCCCTCTGCAAACTATAACACCCCTCTTCACTATCTACCACTCCACCGACTTTAGTGTCATCTGCAATTTTACTAATCCATCCTTCAATACCCTCATCCAGATCATTTATAAAAATTACAAACAGCAGGGGCCCCAAAACAGACCCCTGAGGTACACCACTTGTCACTGAACTCCACGATGAATATCTCCCATCAACCACCAACCTCTGTCTTCTATCTGCTAGCCAATTCCTAACCCAATTAGCTAAATCACCCTCTATCCCATACATCTGCATTTTCTGCAGAAGTCTTCCATGGGCCACTTATCAAACGCCTTACTAAAGTCCATATATACCACATCAACCGCCTTACCCCCATCCACCTCTTTGGTCACTTTTTCAAAAAACTCAATAAGGTTAGTAAGGCACGACCTATCCTTCACAAAACCATGCTGACTGTCCCCAATCAATTCATTTCTCTCTAAATAACTATAAATCCTATCCCTAATAATTCTCTCCAATACTTTGCCCACAACAAAAGTAAGACTCACCGGCCTATAATTCCCAGGAAAGTTTCTCTTCCCCTTCTTGAACAATGGGACCACATTCGCTATCCTCCAGTCTTCCGGCACTATACCCGTAACCAACGACGACCTGAAGATCAGAGCCAGAGGCTCTGCAATATCCTCTCTCGCCTCCCAGAGAATCCTAGGGTAAATCCCGTCCGGCCCAGGGCACTTATCTAACTTCAAACCCTCAAGAATATCTAGCACATCCTCCTTATCTACTTCTATACTTTCCAGTTTGCAACCCTGTATCCCAGTGTTCTCCACAACTACATTTACATCTCCCTGCATGAATACCGAAGAGAAACATTTGTTCAGTGCCTCTCCAATCTCTTCAGGCTCCATGCACAACTTCCCACTGCTGTCCATAACTGGCCCTAACACAAGGCCTCCATTCATTTCATTGAAGTTCTCTGCATCTGGGAATCAGAAGGAACAAATTTTGCTTCCCTGTTTCTGCCAGAGACTGGTGTGGACAGAGAAGGAACGACTACAACAATGATTTAACAATAATGGCAATATTGACTTGAAAGAGTGATTCTGACAAAGTTAAGCATTCTGGAATTTTTAACCAACTTATAATTAAAAACAGATGCAGATCATAAAGTTGCTGTTGCTGTGATCTACTCTGTGAACTACGATCTGACATTTAGTGAACACTGGGACACCAGAGACAGCTCACTTGCGATACCTCCTCACCAGCTGATTCTCACAGCATGAACCTGCAAGGGATATCCTAGTCCCTCCACACCAATGCTGCAGTTAAAAAAAGTCGAGCAATGCCTCTACTTTCTCAGGAGGCTAAAGAAATTAGGGGTCTCAGGGGTCTGTTTTGGGGCCCCTGCTGTTTGTAATTTTTATAAATGATCTGGATGAGGGTATTGAGGGATGGATCAGTAAATTTGCAGATGACACTAAAGTCGGTGGAGTGGTAGATAGTGAAGAGGGGTGTTATAGTTTACACAGTGACTTGGACAAGTTGCAGAGCTGGGCCGAGAGGTGGCAAATGGAGTTTAATGTGGAAAAGTGTGAGGTAATGCACTTTGGCAGGCACAATAAATGTGTAGAGTATAGGGCTATTGGTAGGGCTCTTAATAGTGTTGAGGAACAGAAGGATCTTGGTGTATGTGTCAATAGATCCCTGAAAGTAGGCAGTCAAGTGGATAAAGTGGTTAAGAAGGCATATGGAGTCTTAGCTTTTATTGGTAGGGGGATTGAATTTCGGAGCCGCAACGTCATGTTGCAACTGTACAAAACTCTAGTGCGGCCGCACTTGGAGTATTTTGTGCAGTTCTGGTCCCCGCATTATAAGAAAGATGTGGAGGCATTGGAGAGGGTACAGAGGAGGTTTACCAGGATGTTCCCTGGTATGGAGGGCAGGTCCTATGAAGAGAGGTTGAAGGATTTGAGGTTGTTTTCGTTAGAAAGGAGGCGGCTAATAGGGGATCTTATTGAAGCATATAGGATGATTAGAGGTTTAGATAGGGTGGACAGTGATAGCCTTTTTTCTAGGATGGAGAAAGCTAGCACGAGGGGACACAGCTTTAAATTAAGGGGTATGAGTTATAGGACGGATATCAGAGGTAGGTGCTTTACTCAAAGAGTGATTAGGGAGTGGAATGCCCTGCCTGCAGCTGTTGTAGATGCGCCAATTTTGGTGGCGTTTAAGAGGTTAGTTGATAAGTATATGGATGAGAAGGGAATGGTTTAGTTAGGAGGGGCATTGCTTTTTATTTTGGTCGGCACAACATCGAAGGCCGAAGGGCCTGTTCTGTGCTGTAATGTTCTATGTTCTAAATTCAGCATGTCCCCTATAACTCTCACCAACATTTACAGATGCACCATAGAAAGCATTCTTTCTGCTTGTATCACAACTTGGTATGGCTCCAGCTCTGTCCAAGACCACAAGAAACTACAAAGGGTCATGAACAAAGCACAGTCCATCACATAAACCAGGCTCCCATCCACTGACTCAGTCTACACTTCCTGTTGCCTTGGAAAAGCAGCCAGTATAATCAAGCACCCTACGCACTCCAGACATATTCTTTTCCATCTTCTTCCCTTGTGAAAAAGATGCAAAAGTGCCAACTGACTCAAGAACAGACTCTTCTCTGCTGCCATCAGCCAATTGAATGGACCAATCTTGCATTAAGTTGATATTTCTCTGCACCTTAGCTATGACCGTATCTGCACTCTCTTCTTTCCTTCTCTATATATGACATGCTTTGTCTTTGTAGCATGCAAGAAAGAATATTTTTCATTGTATACCAATACAGGTGACATGTATAGTACAGTGGTTAGCACTGTTGCCAGGGATCCAGGTTCGATTCCCAGCTTGGGCCACTTGCCGTATGGAGTCTGCATGCTCTCCCTGTATCTGCATGGGTTTCCCCAGGTGCTCTGGTTTCCTCCCACAGTCCAAAGATGTGTGGGTTAGGTGGATTGGTATGCGAAATTGCTCCTTAGTGTTAGGGGAACTGGCTAGGATAAATACATGGGGTTATAGTGATAGGGCTTGGGTGGGATTGTGGTCAGTGCAGACTTGAATGACTTTCTCCTGCATGTAGGATTTTATGATTCCAGTAAATCAAATCAAATCAAATCAAGCCAAGGGCATCGCTGTTCTCACCATCATTATGAGAAATAATCAGAAACAAAGATTTGACCTCTCCTCAGGCCAAACTCAGCTGGTCAAATGGTTAATCTAGTATAGGAAACAGCAGCTGATTAATTTCTGGGTCTTTCTGATTTGTACACGAGCACATCAGCTCACCAGTTAGAGAAGCTGCAACTGGATTGTTTCCAAACACCCTTACCTGTCTCACCAATCTCTTCTTCTTGGCTGAGTCAGGCATATTGCTGACATGTTTAAAGAGCTCCTTTAGGGCCTCCTCTGTATGTTGTTGTGTTTCCTCCTTGGATCTCAATACAGAATGCAGCCTGTTTCGCTTTGCAGAGTTATCAGGAAGGGAATCTGTGCAATTTGGAGCTGGCAACAAGTCCAGATCATCCTGAAAGAAACAGAATTCTAAACATCCCATTAAGCATCACAAAACAATTCTCAAAGGATAGAGAAAACGAGATTCAGAACACAAGGACTCTTCCAGCACATTCCTATTAGAGCCTCTGTGTACTCTGCCCTGATGTAGAGATGTCAGCATTGGACTGGGGTAAACTCAGTAAGAATCTGGCAAGACCAATTTTAAATCCTTAGATGTAATGGTTAGGTTAGGGTTAAGGATTTGCATTCTTATCAGCAATCTGTGACTGTCTGTGCTGATATGTGTGCTATTGCAGACCAGAACACTGCATTTGCCTGACGAAGACGAAAAGTCGAAAGCTCGCAGATTTATTATCAAATAAATCGGTTGGATTTAAAATTGGTGTTGCCAGATTCTTACTGAGTTTACTCTGCCCTATTACAGACGATAACTACCCATTTATTTTCCACAGCCCCTGTACACTCCCCTAAATCACAAAACCTAATCACTCATTTAAACATCTACAAACATTCAATTCCTCACCATCAATGCTCAGTGGCAGCAGTGCGTACTGTCTGCAAGATACACTGTAGCAATTCACTAAAGATTCTTAGCACCTTCCAAACACATGACCACTTCAATCTAAAAGGACAACGACAGCAGATACATGGGAAGACCGCCACCTGTAAATTCCCCTCCAAGCCACTCACCATCCTGACTAGGAAATATAATCACTATTCCTTCTCAGTTACTGGATCAAAATCCTGGAATGCTCTCCCTCGTGGCATTGTGCTCAACCCTTAGCACATGCACTGCAGCAATTCAAGGGCAACTAGGGATGGGCAATAAATTCTCACCAGCCAGCAACATAGAACATTACAGCGCAGAACAGGCCCTTCGGCCCTCGATGTTGCGCCGACCAATTACGAAAAAGCAATGACCCTCTAAACTAAACCATTCCCTTTTCATCCATAAACCTATCCACGGACTTCTTAAACGCCCCCAAACTTGGTGCATCTACAACTTCAGCAGGCAGGGCATTCCATACCCTTACCACCCTCTGGGTAAAGAACCTACCTCTGACATCCGTCCTATAACTATCACCCCTTAATTTAAAGCTATGTCCCCTCATGCTAGCTTTCTCCATCTGAGGAAAAAGGCTATCACTGTCCACCCTATCTAAACCTCTAATCATCTTATATGCTTCGATAAGGTCTCCTCTTAGCCGCCTCTTCTCTAACGAAAACAACCTCAAATCCCTCAGCCTCTCTTCATAAGACCTGCCCTCCATACCAGGCAACATCCTGGTCAACCTCCTCTGTACCCTCTCCAATGCCTCCACATCTTTCTTATAATGCGGGGACCAGAACTGCACACAATACTCCAAGTGCGGCCGCACTAGAGTTTTGTACAGTTTGCAACATGACGTTGCGGCTCCGAAATTCAATCCCCCTACCAATAAAAGCTAAGACTCCGTATGCCTTCTTAACAACCTTATCGACTTGATTGCCAACTTTCAGGGATCTATGCACACATACACCAAGATCCCTCTGTTCATCAACACTATTAAGAGTCCTACCAGTAGCCCTATACTCTACACATTTGTTATTCCTGCCAAAGTGAATTACCTCACACTTTTCCACATTAAACTCCATTTGCCACCTCTCGCCCAGCTCTGCAACTTGTCCAAGTCTCTCTGCAAACTATAACACCCCTCTTCACTATCTACCACTCCTCCGACTTTGGTGTCATCCGCAAATTTACTAATCCATCCTTCAATACCTCATCCAGATCATTTATAAAAATTACAAACAGCAGGGGCCCCAAAACAGATCCCTGAGGCACACCACTTGTAACTGAACTCCACGATGAATAACTTCCATCAACCACCACCCTCTGTCTTCTATCAGCTAGCCAATTCCTAATCCAATTAGCTAAATCACCCTCAATCCCATACATCTGCATTTTCTGCAGAAGCCTTCCATGGGGCAACTTATCGAACGCCTTACTAAAGTCCATATATACCACATCAACTGCCTTACCCCCATCCACCTCTTTGGTCACTTTTTCAAAAAACTCCATAAGGTTAGTAAGGCACGACCTACCCTTCACAAAACCATGCTGACTATCCCCAATCAATTTATTTCTCTCTAAATAACTATAAATCCTATCCCTAATAATTCTCTCCAATACTTTGCCCACAACAGAAGTAAGATTCACTGGCCTATAATTCCCTGGAAGTTCTCTCTTCCCCTTCTTGAACAACGGGACCACATTCGCTACCCTCCAGTCTTCCGGAACCATACCCGTAACCAACGACGACCTGAAGATCATAGCCAGACGCTCTGCAATCGCCTCTCTTGCCTCCCAGAGAATCCTAGGGTAAATCCCGTCCGGCCCAGGGGACTTATCTAACTTCAAACCCTCAAGAATATCTAGCACATCCTCCTTATCTACTACAATACTTTCCAGTTTGCAACCCTGTATCCCAGTGTTCTCCACAACTACATTTACATCTCCCTGCGTGAATACCGAAGAGAAATATTTGTTCAGTGCCTCTCCACTCTCTTCAGGCTCCACGCACAACTTCCCACTGCTGTCCATGACTGGCCCTAATCTTGCCCTAACCAATCTTCTATTCTTAACATATCTAAAGAAAGCTTTAGGATTCTCCTTGATCCTATGAGCCAAAGTCTTCTCGTGTCCTCTTTTAGCTCTTCTTAACTCACTCTTTAGCTCCCTCCTGGCTAATCTATAGCTTTCCAGTGCACTAACTGAGCCTTCAAGCCTCATCCTAACATAAGCCTCCTCTTTCCTTTTAACCAGCGAATTAACTTTTTTAGTACACCATGGTTCCCTTACTCAACCATTTCCTCCTTGCCTGACAGGGACATACTTATCAAGGACCCGCAGTAGCTGCTCCTTGAATAAGCTCCACACTTCAGATGTTCCCAGCCCCTGTAGTTTCCTAGTCCAACCTATGCACCCTAATTCTCTCCTGATAGCCTCATAATTACCATTCCCCCAGCTATAACTACTGCCCCCAGGTTCATGCCTATCCCTTTCCATCACTAAGGTGAACGTAACCGAATTGTGGTCACTATCACCAAAATGCTCACCAACTTCCAAGTCTAACACCTGGTGTGGCTCATTGCCCAGCACCAAATCCAATGTAGCCTCACCTCTAGTTGGCCTATCTACATACTGAGTCAAAAAACCTTCCTGCACACTTTGTACGAAAACTGACCCTTCTAACGAGCTAGAGCTATAGCTATTCCAATCAATATTAGTAAAGTTAAAGTCCCCCATAACCATTACCCTATTACCTTCACTCCTGTCCAGGATCGACTTTGCAATCCTTTCCTCTACCTCTCTAGAACTTTTAGGAGGTCTATAAAAGACTCCCAACAGGGTGACCTCTCCTCTCCTATTTCTAATCTCAGCCCATACTACCTCAACAGTCAAGTCCTCATCAAACTTCCTTTAGAACATTACAGTGCAGAACAGGCCCTTCGGCCTTCGATGTTGCGCCGACCAATTAGGAAAAAGCAATGACCCTCTAACCTAATCCATTACCTTTTCATCCATAAACTTATCTACTAACCTCTTAAACGCCACCAAACTTGGCGCATCTACAACTGCAGCAGGCAGGGCATTCCATACCCTTACCACCCTGTGATATAGTCTTTGACTAATAATGCCACTCCTCCCCCCCTTCTACTTCCTTCTCTACTCTGACTGAAGCATTTAAACTCCGGAACCTCAGAGAGAGAAACTACAACTACCGGTAAGCCTCTTTATGACGACTTCCGGTTTCCAGTTAATTTAAAAAAAAGGGTAAAAAATTAC
Organism: Sphyrna mokarran; assembly: GCA_024679065.1. Classification (NCBI taxonomy): domain Eukaryota; kingdom Metazoa; phylum Chordata; class Chondrichthyes; order Carcharhiniformes; family Carcharhinidae; genus Sphyrna; species Sphyrna mokarran. The sequence continues at coordinate 2,236,929 of JAGIQG010000017.1, read as the reverse complement.
CACCGCTCGCTACTTTAACTGAAAAGAAAATGTTAAAAGTTACCTTAAACTCGCCCAAATCGCTGCCTCTCCGTGCTACTCCACAGGAACAAACAGCCATGTCCCATGAATGAATTAAAAAAAAACCCATGTTTGTTTTCCTCCATTATTCTCTCCAAGCCGATTGTCATTGACTTCAGGAAACAAAGGAGAACGTGCTCCTGTCTACATCAACAGGGATGAAGTAAAAAGGGTCGAGAGCTTCAACGTTTTAGGTGTTCAGATAACCATAACCTGTCCTGGTACCCCGATGCCGACACTATAGTTAAGAAAGCCCACCAAAGCTTCTACTTTCTCAGAAGACTAAGGAAATTTGGCACGTCAGCTTCAACTCTCACTGACAGATACACCACAGAAAGCATTCTTTTTGGTTGTATATGGTTTGATATGGCTCATGCTCTGCCCAAGATCGCAAGGATCTAGAAAAGGTTGTGTATGTAGCCCAATCCATCATGCAAACTGGCCTCCCATCCACTGAATCTACCTATACTTCCTGTTGTCTCGGCAAAGCAGCCAGCATAATTAAGAATCACATGCACACCAGACATCCTCTCTTCCACCTTCTTCCTTTGGGAAAAAGATACAAAAGTCTGAGTTCACGTACCAACCAACTCAAGAACAGCTTCTTCCCTACTGCTGTCAAACTTTTGAATGGACTCACCTCGCATTAAGTTGATCTTTCTCTACACCCTAGCTATGGCTGTAGCATTACATTCTGCACTCTCTCATTTCCTTCTCTATGAATGGTATGCTTTGTCTGTATAGCATGCAAAAAAATTTTTCACTATATGCTATACATGTGACAATAATAAATCAGATCAAATAAAGCACCCATTTAAACTTCACCGATACTTAATGATGTAGATGAACAGAGACACTTTGCGGATTTAAATACTCAAATTCCTGGAACTGCCATCAAAAGGATTCAGCAAACTCATGGAATCGATATCGTGCAGGAGGCATACTGAATCTCCGACAGATTATTCGTACTAGGTCCTATTCCCATAGCCCAACATAGTTACCCCTAACCAACACATTTTTGGACACTAAGGGGTGATTTAGCATGACCAATTCACCTAACCTGCACATCTTTGGACTGTGGGAGGAAACCAGAACATTTGGAAGAAAGCCATACAGACTCAGGGAGGAAATGCAAACTCCACATTGACAGTCACCCAAGGATGGAATTGAATCCAGGTCCCTGGCGCTACAAGGCAGCAGTGCTAATCACTATGTCATCCTGTATAGAAAACTTGGAAGTATTGTAAACGGTGAGGGTGGTGAACTTCAGAAGGTTGATGGAATGCGCAGACTTCTGGCAGATTAAATTTAATTGAGAGAAATGCAAAGTGATTCATTTTTATAGAAAAAAGGTGCAGGGACAATGTGGGCAATTCTAAATTGGGTGCAGGAGCAGTGGGATCTGCACAAAAGATTGAAATTGGCAGGGCAGGCTGAGAAAGAGGTTAGTAAAGCATATGGGTTCCTTGACTTTAGAAATAGAGTGCAAAAGCAGGAACATTGTGATAATGTGCATAAAATGCTAGTTCAACCTCAAGAGGATTGTATCCAGTCCAGTTCTGGGCATTATATTTTAGGAAGGATGAAAAGGCATTGGATAGGATACATATGAATTAGGAAAAGTAGACCATTCAGCCCATCAATGTGGTCTGCCATTCAATAAGATCTGTTTGCTGCCTCAGCTCCACATTCAACCATTCAGATGATCTTTGACTATCTAACTCTGCATTCAAGTTATTCAATGACCCCTGCCCCCTATGACCCCTGAGGTGCAAATATTCACAACCGTCAGAGAAGAAGTTTCTTCTAATCTCTACCTTAAACGATGTCTCATAGTTCTACTCTCTCCTACAAATGGAAACAGTTCTCACAGGTCTAATATTAGCTCTCATTCTTCTAAACTCCAATGAGTACAGGCCCAGCCTGTCCAAAATTTCTTAACAAGTAATCACTCCATCCCAGGAATCAGTTGAGTGAACTTTCTCAGGATTGCTTCAAATAGATCTTTTCTAACATAAGAAGAACAAAATTTTACAGAGTATTCTTGTCTGATTAGCAAGTTTGCCAATGATATTAAGATTGGTGAAGTTGCAGATAGTGATGAAGATTGCCAGAGAATTCAGATATAGATAAGCTGGAAAATTGGCTGGAGAAATGGCAGATCGAATTTAATCCGGACAAATACTAAGTGATGCATTTTGGTAGATCCAATTCAGATGGGAGCTATAAAATAGCAGAATCATCAGGAACATAGAGACACAGAGAAATCTGGGAGTGCAGAACCACAGATCCTTAATAGTACAGGTGGAAAAAAGTTAAGAAAGCAGATAGCATGCTTGCCTTCATCAGACGGGGCATCAAGTATAAAAATTGGCAAATTATGTTAGTTATATGTTGGTTAGGCCACAGTGGGAATACTGTGTCCAATTCCAGTCACACTACCAGGAGGACTTGGAAGCTTTGGAGAGAGTACAGAAAAGGTTTACCAGGATGTTGCCTGGTATGGAGGGTATTAGCTATGAGAAGAGATTGAATAAACTGGGATTGGTCTCCCTGGAAAAATGGAGACTGAGGGGCGACCTGATAGAACTTTATAAAGTTATGAGGAGTATAGATTGGTGAACAGTTGGAAGCTTTTTCTCAGGGAAGAAATGACAATTACAAGGGGGCAGAAGTTCAAGATAAGAGAGCAAAAGTTCAGTGAAGATGTGCAGGGGAGTTTAACTTTTTACACAGAGGGTGTTGGAGCCTGGGAATGTGTTGCCAAGTGAAGTGGTTGAGGCACATTTAAGATTTACCTTGATAGGCAACATGAACAAAGGAGGTGTAGAAGGACATAAGTGGGTGGTCTAGATAGGGAAACGTGATCAGCGCAGACTTAGAGGGCGAAGGGCCTGTTCCTGGAATGTATAGTTATTTGTTTTGTTCTAGCTGTGATCTCACCAATGCTCTGTAGAGTGCTATTTTTATATTCTTCTTGCAATAACCAACAACATTCCAGATGCCTTCCAAATTGCCAGCAATACCTGCGTACGAACCTATTGTAAATCAGAGGAAACAGTCTGAAGATACGGGGCAGGCTGTTTATGGCAAAGATGAAAAGAAATCTCTTCACCCAGAAAGTGGGTAGCCTGTGGAATTCACTACCACAGAACATGTGTATAAGACATTGAGAGGTATAGATTGGGTAGATTCTCAGAGGCTTTTTCCCAGAGCTGAAATAGTTGCTACGAGAGGGCACAAGTTTAAGGTGCTGGGGAGTAGGTATAGAGGAGACGTCAAGGGTAACTTTTTCACTTAGAGGGTGGTGGTTGAGTGGAATCGGCTGCCATCGGTGGAGGATCTTTTGAGAGACTTTTGGATGAGTACGTGGGACTTAATAGGATTGAGGGTTATAGGTAAGTCTAGTAGATAGGGACATGATTGGCGCAACTTGTGGGCCTAAGGGCCTATTTGTGCTGTAGTTTTTCTATGTTCTATGTGTAATGTAGTTGAGGCCAAAACATTGAATGTTTTCAAGAAGCAGTTAAATATAGCACGTGAGACAAAGGGTATCAAAGAAAATGGGAGGAAAGCAAGGTCAAGCTATTGAGTTGGATTATCAGCCATGGTTATAATAAATGATGGAGCAGGATGGAAGGGCTCAATAGCCTTCTCCTGCTCCTATTTTCTATGTCCAGGATACCCAGATGCATCATACTTCAGAGTTCTGCAACCTCTAATTAAGTAGCATAGATAAATTCACATTTTCCCAAATTATGCTGCATCTACCAGATTTTTGCCTCGTCACTTAACCTATATCTTTATTCTTTTTCTTCATAAATTTCCTACCTTTTTACCATCAGTAAATTCAGCAACAATACATTCAGTTCCTTTGTCCAAGTTATTGATAGCAATTGCAAAGAGTTGAAGCCCCAGCACTGATGTCTGTAGTTCCATTAGTTCCATTTGGCCAATCCAAACATGGCCTGTTTATGGTTTTGTTTGCCCGCTAGCCAGCTAATCCACTTTCTTTGCTGATAGTTGGCCCCAACACCATGAGTAGTGTGAGGAAAAGATTCACCTGAATGATGCCACAAAATCTGGTGGGAATGTGGATGGTGAGGAAGATGTAAAAGGGCTTCAAGATGATTTGCACAAATTGAGTGACTGGGAAAATATGTGGCAGATACAGAACAGTATGGATAAATGTGAAGTTACCCAATTCAGACAGAGAAACAGAATTCCAGAGTATTGTTTAAATGCAGATAGTTTAGTAAACACTGACGTTCAAAGGGACATGGAAGTCCTAGTGCACCAGTCATTGAAAGGTACAGCAAGTTAGGAAGATAAATGATATGTTGGCCCTCATTGCAAAAGGACTTTTGTACACATGCAGCTGTGCAGGGCTTTGAGTACACTGCACCTGGAATACTGTGTGCAGTTTCTGTCTCCTTATCTGAAAAAGAATATACTTTCATAGAAGCAGTGAAGGTTCACCTGACTGATTCCTGGGAAGGCTGGACTGTTGTATAAAGAAAGATGGGGTCGATTGGGCCTGTATTCACTAGAATTTAGAAGAACGAGGAGGGTTCTCATTGAAATACATAAAATTCTGACAGCGCTGGACTGACTAATTGCAGAAATGTTGTTTCCTCTGGCTGCAGGGGTGAGCAAGTGTTCATAGTCACAGGATAGTCCTGGACCATTTGATGGGCAACACGACAGCTCAGCGACTATACATGGATTTGGGCCTTTGTCTGTGGGAGTTTGCGCATTTTCCCCGTGCTTGCGTGGGTTTTCTCCGGGTGCACCGGTTTCCTCCCACATCCCAAAAACGTGCTCTTAGGCTAATTGGCAAAACAAATTCTCCCTAAATTGTCTCAAATTTGGTTTTTAATCCACAGATCTATAAACAGAGACAGGGATCACGGGTAGAGGTGAGAACATCGGGGTGGCGGCGCGGGCTCGTTGGGCCGAAGGGCCTGTTTCCCGTGCTGTTTTGTTCTTTGACATGGGCGGGTCATTTAGGACTAAAGATGAGGAGAAACCTCTGGACTCAGGTGAGTGAACCAGTGGAATTCTCTACCACAGGAAGCTGTGGAGCTCATGTCATGGAATATATTGAAGCAGGAAATCGATTTCAAAACTCTAAAGGTATCAAAGAGAGCAAGCAAGTATAGTGTTGAGATAAAGGATCAGCGTGATTATATTGAATGGTGGAGCAATCTCAAAGGGCTGAATGGCCTATTCCTATTTTCTAAGTTTAACAGTCCCAGGGAAGATAGAAAAATTGGAGAAATCGGGGCTATTTTTCTTGAAGAGAAAATGATGAGATTTGATAAATATGTTCAAAATCGTGAGGGGTCTGGACAAGTAGATAGGGAGAAACTATTCATGTTGACAGAATGGTTGAGAACCAGAGGACACCAGTTAAGATGCATACTTCTCTGGGCGCGCGGTGTACTGCCTGAGCACAAAGCGCTTGAAGCTTCAAGCTTACATTTTAAATACAATTGGATTATTATCGAAAGGGAAATAAATTCCAGCATTTCAAGGAATAGGCAACAGAATGGGATTACATACATTTTTCTTACAAAAAGAGATGGTACAGACATGATAGGCAGAATGGCCTCCTTTGGTGCTATAACACAATCTATGGTTCCAGGTGGCAGCTACTGCCTTGCTTCACTCAGTGTTATAGGGGAAACTGCTACATGCCCAGCTATTATCTCAGTAGTGATGTGGGGACTGACCTCAGGGTGTTTCAGGTTCTTTTAGACAATAAGAAGTCAGATATCTTACCCTGATCACTGAGAGCTTTGATCCTGCAAACTGTAACCTGGCAAGTTCTCTGATATATGCTGGTGCCTGTACAGAAAACAGATTAGAATAGAAGCCTTAAGTTAAGTATAATTAAACCATCAAACAATCTCTTTGGAATCCAACAATCTAACCATCTCTCCGTGACATTACAATCACTAAATCTCTTGACATTCAATGGCATTACCATTGCTGAATCCCCACTGTCAATATTCTGAGGGTCACCACAGACAAGAATCTGAACTGCACCTAGCCATATAAATACTATGTGGTTACAACAGCAGGTCAGAGGTTGGAGGTCATTCAGCGAATAACTCATTTCCTGACTCCCCAGAGCCTGGCCACCACCTACAAGGCACAAGTCAGAAGTCAGCACTGTGTTAAAGTTCAGTTAAAGTTTATTTATTAGTCTTACTTGTATAAGGCTTAAATTAACACTGTCATGAAGTTACTGAAATCCCTCTAATTGCCAATGCACCTAACCAGCACGTCTGAAAGACTGTGGGAGGAAACAGAGCACTTGGAGGAAACCCACGGGAGAACATGCAAACTCTACAGACAATGACTTAAGCCGGGAATCAAACCCGGATCCCTGGTGCTGTGAAGCAGCAGTGCTACCCACTGTGCTGCAATACTCTCCATTGCTTGGATGAGCGCAGCTCCAACAACACTCAAGATGCTCAACACTATCCAGGACACAGATGCCTGCTTGATTGTCACCACAGGCACATAGTTCTTTCACCACAGATGGACAGTGTGCATCTACAAGATGCAATGCCGCACTCACCAAGATTCCTTAAGCAGTGCCTTCCAAACCCACAATCTCCACCTCCTCAAAAGATATAAGCAGCAAAAGCAGAAGTCACCATGTGCCAGTTCACCTCCAAACCACTCACCATCCTGACTTGGAAATATGTTGCCATTCCTTCATGGGGTCAAAATGATGGAAGTCCCTTCCTAATACAATGTGGGTGAACCTACACCACATGGACTGAAATAGTTCAAGAAGAAGGCAGCTCACCATCAGCTTCTCAAGGGTAATGAGAGATATGAACAGTAAATGCTGGCTTAGCCAGTAATGCTCATATCCCATGGGCAAAGAAAAACAAAAATCCAGATCTAAGTTGATAACTAGTGAACCACTAATTATGGAATGAAGTAAATCTAGCACAAAGATTCTCTAGAACCTGGCAGACACCAGCTTTGCTGTCCCTCACTAAATCCCAACAACCCATAATCTTCTGTCTTCAGATTCATATCTAACTATGTAAAAACATCAATCACTGAACACATAGAACATAGAACATTACAGCGCAGAACAGGCCCTTCGGCCCTCGATGTTGCGCCGACCAATTAGGAACAAGCAGTGACCCTCCAACCTAAACCATTCCCCTTTCATCCATAAACTTATCTACTAACCTCTTAAACGCCACCAAACTTGGCGCATCTACAACTGATGCAGGCAAAGCATTCCATACCCTTACCACCCTCTGGGTAAAGAACCTACCTCTGACATCTGTCCTAAAACCACCACCCCTTAATTTAAAGCTATGTCCCCTCGTGCTAGCTTTCTCCATCCTAGGAAAAAGGCTATCACTGTCCACCCTATCTAAACCTCTAATCATCTTATATGTTTCAATAAGGTCTCCTCTTAGCCGCCTTCTTTCTAACGAAAACAACCTCAAATCCCTCAGCCTATCTTCATAAGACCTGCCCTCCATACCAGGCAACATCCTGGTAAACCTCCTCTGTACCCTCTCCAATGCCTCTACATCTTTCTTATAATGCGGGGACCAGAACTGTACACAATACTCCAAGTGCGGCCGCACTAGAGTTTTGTACATTGCAACATGACGTTGCGGCTCTGAAATTCAACCCCCCTACCAATAAAAGCTAACACAGCAATAAAAAACATTTCAATCAGACTTTTAAAGGGATTAGCTACATTTCTTGTCAGAACTTTGGTTTCACAGCGCCTGCTCCCAGTTTTCACCACAGCAATCATTCCTACAGGGAGCACATCTCACCATATCATCTACACTCTGGCTTGCTGTCTGCCCCTACACACTCTCTCCCCCATACCTCCTGGCTCTGCACCAGCATCTGTCATGAAGTTACTGAAATAACTTTTTATTATTTCAAATAAATAATTTGAAATATTAGTTATTTCAAATATAATAAATATATTATATTTATTATAATATATTTATACCCACAGTAGTCCAATTGCATTCTGTAGTGTGAATATTACTCCAAGCAGGTGCAATAACATGAAGTATTGCACTTCTATTAAACTTGAGTGCTTTACAGAGTTAGGAATTTTTAAGTCCCACAATTAACCAAAATTTTGAATCAATCACATCTCCATTTGTCTCAATCCACAAGACAATCTGTATTCCCTTACCCGGAAGAGCTTCTGAGAGTGTTTAATTAAAAATGCTGTTCCGTTATTTAATTTGGTGATGTTTCCTTGAAGGTCAGCAGCCATCAACTGTTAGATGCAGAGAAAGATGAAATGAAATCAGGAGGAAAGGACTGGTAAAGGCAAAGATCAGATACAACAAATAATTGAATAAATAGTACATTCAAGCTAGAAAATGCTGGATCTTGTGTGATCTTTGCAACATTGCTTGAAATGTACCAGCACTGCTGCCTCACAGCACCAGGGACAGGGAATAGCTTGGGTCACTGTCTGTGTGGAGCTTGCATGTTCTCCCCATGCCTGCATGGCTTTTCATGAATGCTCCCGCACTCCAAAGGTGTGCAGTTAGGTTCATTGGCTATGCCAAAATGCCCCTCTGTGTCAGAAGGATTAACAGGGTAAATGCATGGGCTTGTTGTCAGTGCAGACTCAATGGGCCAAATGGCCTCCTTCTGCACTGTAGGGATTTTATGATTCTATATATGAAGGTACATGACATTAGAAAGAGTCGTAAGATGTTTTAATGTCTCTGAAGTCAATGTGGGAGGATATTGATTTCATTTTCAAAGACAAGGTTACTCACAGCAGACTTAAGTGTAAATTTTTGCTTTTGGACATTGAAAACAAAATTAAGTTGGAGAATAAGGTGCATTCAGAGATTGTCAAATGTTATTTTTAAAAGCGGTTAGTGTCTCTTAGCCTATGTGAAAGTAATCAAATGAGGATTGACATTAAATCAAGAAGAAACCTACTTACATTCCTTGGCCAGAGAATGTGTGGAGCAAACATTAGTGCCAGGTTGTAGGCAGTCATCTTGTTTCTGTCCTGGTGTTTGGCTGTTTGGTACAGTAGATCCAACAGTAACTTCAGCAGGTTGCGATTGGGTGAGGGCAGCAACAGGAAGAGGAGCTGAAGGGCTTCGATTTGGCGCTCCTTGTCAGGAACAAGCTTCTTCCCCTTCGTATCAAACAGCATTAGATCTAACAGGAGAAAACCAATTAGGCATTCCAGAACCAGACATCTGGAACATCATTTTCAGAAATGACTCACTATTAAATAACTAAGAGGAGACAGTGACATAATCGGGGGGGAATTAGTAATCCAGAACTCAGGGTACTGCTCAGGGGACTCAAGTTCGAATTCCACCTCACAGATGATGAAATTTAAATTCATTAAGAAATCTGGAATGAAAAATCAATGACCATGAAGCCATTGTTCATTGTCATAAAACCCATCTGGATCACTAATGTCCTTTATTGAAGAAAATCTGCCACACTTATCTGGTCTGGCCTACAAGCCACTCAGTTCAAGGGCGAACTGGGTTGAGTTCAAAATGTTGGCCCAGCCAGTGAAATCCACATCTCATTAATAAAAAACAAACCTAGTCTTTACACAAACATAGAACATAGAACATTACAGCACAGAACAGGCCCTTCGGCCTTCGATGTTGCGCCGACCAATATAAAAAGCAATGCCCCTCCAAACTAAATCATTCTCTTCTCTTCCATATACTTATCAACTAACCTCTTAAACGCCACCAAACTTGGCGCATCTACAACTGCTGCAGGCAGGGCATTACACTCCCGAACCACCCTTTGGGTAAAGAACCTACCTCTGATATCCGTCCTATAACTATCACCCCTTAATTTAAAGCTGTGTCCCCTGTGCTAGCTTTTTCCATCCTAGGAAAAAGGCTATCACTGTCCACCCTATCTAAACCTCTAATCATCTTATATGTTTCGATTAGGTCCCTCTTAGCCGCCTCCTTTCTAACGAAAACAACCTCAAATCCCTCAGCCTCTCTTCATAAGACCTGCCCTCCATACCAGGCAACATCCTGGTAAACCTCCTCTGTACCCTCTCCAACGCCTCCACATCTTTCTTATAATGCGGGGACCAGAACTGCACACAACACTCCAAGTGTGGCCGCACTAGAGTTTTGTACAGTTGCAACATGACGTTGCGGCTCCGAAATTCAATCCCCCTACCAATAAAAGCTAAGACTCCGTATGCCTTCTTAACAACCTTATCGACTTGACTGCCAACTTTCAGGGATCTATGCACACATACACCAAGATCCCTCTGTTCATCAACACTATTAAGAGTCCTACCATTAGCCCTATACTCTTACACATTTGTTATTCCTGCCAAAGTGAATTACCTCACACTTTTCCACATTAAACTCCATTTGCCACCTCTCGGCCCAGCTCTGCAACTTGTCCAAGTCTCTCTGAAAACTATAACACCCTCTTCACTATCTACCACTCCACCGACTTTAGTGTCATCTGCAAATTTACTAATCCATCCTTCAATACCCTCATCCAGATCATTTATAAAAATTACAAACAGCAGGGGCCCCAAAACAGACCCTGAGGTACACCACTTGTCACCGAACTCCACGATGAATATCTCCCATCAACCACCACCCTCTGTCTTCTATCTGCTAGCCAAGTCCTAACCCAATTAGCTAAATCACCCTCTATCCCATACATCTGCATTTTCTGCAGAAGTCTTCCATGGGCCACCTTATCAAACGCCTTACTAACATATGCACACTACTTCCTGTATCTGCCTCCCCCATCTCTCAGACACATATGCATGCACACAGTTGCTTCCTGTAACTGGACACAGACAGCTGCTCCCTGTAACAGTTCATGCATGCGTGTACATACACGAGAGGATGCAAGTGATAGAGTTGATGAGGAGGAGCCAGTGGTCTATTTGGACTTCGAGAAGACTTTTTAAACTCCCACATAAGAGATTAATGTGTAATGTTAAAGCACACATGACTACGGATACAGAAAACTGGGAATCTGGTAGGAAACAAGTTGAAATAAAGTGTTTTTTTTCCGAATGGCAGACAGTGACTAGTAGCTATAAATTGAGGGAAGGAACAAGCAGAAACCTTGGTATCCTCGTACACCAGTCACTGTCGGTAAGCATGCAGGTGAAGCAGATGGTAAAGGCAAATAATATGTTGGTCTTCATAGTGATCAGATTTGAGGACAAAATCGGGATAGCTTGCTGAAATTGTATATGGCCTTGGTGAGGCCACACCTGGAATTTTATGTGCAAGTTTGCTTCTCCTTACCCAAGAAAGGATGTTCTTGCTCTTGAGGGTGTGCACCGAAGGTTTATCGCCCTGCTTCCTGAGATGGCAGGACTAATGTATGAGAAGTGATTGAGTTGGTTAAGATTGCATTTGTTGGAGTTCAAAAAAAATGAGAGGGCAATCTCATAGAAACCTATAAAATTCTAACAGGACTAGACAGGGGCTATGCAGGAAGGATGCTCCCAATAATGAGGCTGTCCAATACCAAGTCATAGACGTTTACAGCATGGAAAGAGGCCCTTATGCCCAACTTGTCCTTGCTGCCATTTTTTTAAACCCCGAGGATAGTTCCAATTGCTCGCATTTGGCCCATATCCTTCGACAGCCATTTATCCATGTAACCATCTAAATCCTTTTTAAAAAACAAAATTATACCCATCTCTACTACTACCTCTGGCAGCTTGTTTGAGACATTCACTACCTTCTGAGTGAAGCAAATTCCTCTCTGGACCCTTTCGTCTCTCCTCTCTCACCTTAAAACTATGTACTCTAGTTTTAGGCTCCCCTACCTTTGGGAAAAGGTATTGAAGATCTAACTAATCTGTGCCCCTCATTATTTTATACACCTCTACAAGATCACCCCTCAGCCCTCTACACTCCAGAGAAAAAAGTCCCATTCTATCCATTCTCTCCTTATAACTCAGCCATCAAGTCCTATTAACATCCTGGTAAATCTTTTCTGCACTCTTTCTAGTTTAATAATATCCTTTATTTAATAGGGTGACTAGAACTGTACTCAACTGATGGTTGAGTATTCCAAGTATGGCCTTACCAATGACTTGTACAACTTCAACAAGACGTCCCAACTCCTATATTCAATGTTCTGACCACTGAAACCAAGCCTGCTGAATACCTTCTTCACCACTCTGTCCACCTGTGACTCCACTTTACAGCTATGAACCTGTACCTCAAGATCTCTTTGTTCTGTAACTCTCCCCAATGCCCTTCCATTAACTGAGTAAGTCCTGCCCTGGTTCAATCGAACAAAATACATCACCTCTCATTTATTTAAATCAGGAGTCTCCAAACTTTGGCCTGCTGGCCGCATCGAGATCAAAGTTTGGAGACGGCTGATCTAAAGCAGGAGTGGTAGATAGTGAAGAGGGGTGTTATAGTTTGCAGAGAGACTTGGACAAATTGCAGAGCTGGGCCGAGAGGTGGCAAATGGAGTTTAATGTGGAAAAGTATGAGGTAATTCACTTTGGCAGGAATAACAAATGTGTAGAGTATAGGGCTAATGGTAGGACTCTTAATAGTGTTGAAGAACAGAGGGATCTTGGTGTATATGTGCATAGATCCTGAAAGTTGGCAATCAAGTCGATAAGGTTGTTAAGAAGGCATACGGAGTCTTAGCTTTTATTGGTAGGGGGATTGAATTTCGGAGCCGCAACGTCATGTTGCAACTGTACAAAACTCTAGTGCGGCTGCACTTGGAGTATTGTGTGCAGTCCTGGTCCCCGCATTATAAGAAAGATGTAGAACATAGAACATTACAGCACAGAACAGGCCCTTCGGCCTTCGATGTTGAGCCGACCAATATAAAAAGCAATGCCCCTCCAAACTAAACCATTCCCTTCTCTTCCATATACTTATCAACTAACCTCTTAAACGCCACCAAACTTGGCGCATCTACAACTGCTGCAGGCAGGGCATTCCACTCCGAACCACCCTTTGGGTAAAGAACCTACCTCTGATATCCGTCCTATAACTATCACCCCTTAATTTAAAGCTGTGTCCCCTCGTGCTAGCTTTCTCCATCCTAGGAAAAAGGCTTTCACTGTCCACCCTATCTAAACCTCTAATCATCTTATATGTTTTGATTAGGTCCCCTCTTAGCTGCCTCCTTTCTAACGAAAACAACCTCAAATCCCTCAGCCTCTCTTCATAAGACCTGCCCTCCATACCAGGCAACATCCTGGTAAACCTCCTCTGTACCCTCTCCAATGCTCCACATCTTTCTTATAATGCGGGGACCAGAACTGTACACAATACTCCAAGCGCGGCCGCACTAGAGTTTTGTACAGTTGCAACATGACGTTGCGGCTCCGAAATTCAATCCCCCTACCAATAAAAGCTAAGATGTGGAGGCATTGGAGAGGGTACATCCCTCATTATTATGAAGAGAGGCTGAGGGATTTGAGGTTGTTTTCATTAGAAAGAAGGCGGCTAAGAGGAGACCTTATTGAAACATATAAGATGATTAGAGGTTTAGATAGGGTGGACAGTGATAGTCTTTTTCCTAGGATGGAGAAAGCTGGCACAAGGGGACATAGCTTTAAATTAAGGGGTGGTAGTTATAGGACGGATGTCAGAGGTAGGTTCTTTACCCAGAGGGTGGTAAGGGTATGGAATGCCCTGCATGCGTCAGTTGTAGATGTGCCAAGTTTGGTGGCGTTTAAGAGGTTAGTAGATAAGTTAATGGATGAAAAGGGAATGGTTTAAGTTAGAGGGTCATTGCTTTTTCCTAATTGGTCGGCGCAACATCGAAGGCCAAAGGGCCTGTTCTGCGCTGTAATGTTCTATGTTCTAAACTCCTTCTGCCATCGTCAGCCCACTGGCCCAATTGAGCAAGATCCCGTCATAATCCGAGATAACTTTCTTCACTGAACACAATGCCACCAATCTTGGTGTCATCTGCAAACTTACTAACCATGTCTCCTAAATTCTCAAACAGATCATTAATATAAATGACAAATAACAGTGGACCCAGCACCAATCCCTGAGATACACCGCTGGTCACAGGTCTCCGGTTTGAAAAACAACCTTCCACAACCATCCTCTGGCTTCTGTTATCAAGCCAATTTTGTATCCATTTAGATACCTCATCCTGGATCCTGAGAGATTTAAGCTTATGCAACAACCTCCTATGCAGAAGCTTGTCAAAAGCTTTGCTAAAGTCCACACAGAAAACATCAACTGCACTGCTCTCAGGTATCTTCTTGATTACTCCTTCAAAAAACCCAATCAAATTTGTGAGACATGATTTTTCATTCACAAAGCCATGCTGACTATTCCTAATCAGTCACTGTGTTTCTAAATGCCTATAGATCCTGTCTTTCAAAATACCTTCTAACATCTTGCCCACCAGGGTAATGTCACTGGCCTGTAGTTCCCATGCTTTTTCCTGCAGTCTTTTTTAAACAAATGCACAACATTTGCTTGCCTTCAATCTTCAAGCGCTTCACCTGTGACTATCGATGATTCAAACATTACTGCTAAGGGATCCGCAATTTCCTCCCTAGCCTTGCACAATGTCGTGAGATACACTTCATCAGGTCTGGGGATTTATCTACCTTGATGCGCTTTAAGACTTCTAGATGTCATAGTTCAAGGATTACTGAAATGAGGGGAAATTTTTTCATCCTGAGAGTGGTAAATCTGTGGAATTCTCTATCGTATAAAGCACTTGAGGCCAAAACATTATATGTTTTCAAGGAGTCAGAGATAACTCTTGGGATGAAAAGGATCAAAGGATATGGCAAGGGGAATGAGATGAAGTTACTGAGTTGATGGTCAACCATGATTGGACTCACACGTACACGGGTTGCTGCACCTTTTACCTGCTATTTTGAGATGGGCATTAAAATGTCTATGACTTAGAAGAGGTTCTGGAAGTTCGCCGAGGAACATTTTCAACAGGGTTGCCACATCATTTGGATGAAACTCTCCAGAATCCAGGTTTACATCTGTGCCACTATTCAAAGCGTCTTTCAGGGACTGCAGTCGGACACTGTTCCCGGGAATACGGAATAAACCCTCCACGTGGAGATCTGTGGTAGAAAACAAGGGAAATAAGGTTGAAGAGTTAGTGATATGATGAAAATGAATATGTGAACAATAGAAACACAGGTCAAGTACAAACAGTTTTTTTAATGGCAAAAGTTCAATGTTAATTGATGAGAGATATGTAATGTGTGATCAGGATTAGGAAGGATTCTGATTTACAGTTGCAGTAAAAAAAACATTTTTAAATTCTTCTAGATTCTCAGTTTATTTTAGTTATGTAAGATTGCTGCGCAGCATAAATGTCGTTGAGAGATTGCGTTTGATTAAAGACAGCATGTGCCAGTATGGAGCTATTGAGTAGACAACACACAGAGACTTTAATATCAGCTCAAGATTTTGCTTCTCAGTGCAAAGATAGATGGGAAAGGATTGAGGGCGAGGGAAAGGGGAGGGGGCAAGATGAGTTGGATGATCAGCCACGATCATAATGAATGCTGGAGCAGGTTTGAAAGGCCGAATGGCTTACTCCCACTCCTATATTTTATGTTTCTAAGATGGAGGGAAGAAGTTAAACTGGAGAAGGTAAAAATTAAAAGGAGTGAAGGGCAAATATGAGGGAGATGGGCAGAGACAGGAACAGGTGGGAGGTTTGAAACTAGATTGGCAGGGGTATGGGAACGCAAGGGCTAATCAGAGCAGGGAACAGGACTTAAAAAATTAGCGTTCTGAAAGACAGAAGAAGCACAGGTTAAACGTGTATAGCAGAGGAAATTGTTAATAGATAAATTTGTAAATGCAAGGAGTACACTAAATTAAGCTAATGAGCTAAGAGCAGATATATGCACATGGCATCATTAAAATCACAAAAACTTGGCTTAAAGAGAGGCACAAATGGCAAGTGACCACTCCTGGCTATAAAGTTTTCAGCCACAGTAGGTCAGGGAATAAACAAAAAGGTAGAGGTGTAGCGTTATTGGTTTAAAAAAATCAATTACTGATGTGAGAGGAACGATAAGAACAAAGAACAAAACAGCACACAATTAGGCCCTTCGGCCTACCAAACCTGCGTTGATATGTCATTTCTATCCCTCTAAATATACAAAATTAAGTGTCAAATGAGGTCTTATGGATTGAGCTCAGAAATAAAAAGGGAGCAGCTACGAATGGGTCATTTTCAGGGGTCTGTTTTGGGGCCCCTGCTGTTTGTAATTTTTATAAATGATCTGGATGAGGGTATTGAGGGATGGATCAGTAAATTTGCAGATGATACTAAAGTTGGTGGAGTGGTAGATAGTCAAGAGGGGTGTTTTAGTTTACAGAGTGACTTGGACAAGTTGCAGAGCTGGGCCGAAAGGTGGCAAATGGAGTTTAATGTGGAAAAGTGTGAGGTAATTCACTTTGGCAGGAACAATAAATGTGTAAAGTATACGGCTAATGGTAGGACTCTTAATAGTGTTGATGAACAGAGGGATCTTGGTATACATGTGCATAGATCCCTGAAAGTAGGCAGTCAAGTCGATAAGGTTGTTAAGAAGGCATATGGAGTCTTAGCTTTTATTGGTAGGGGGATTGAATTTCGGAGCCGCAACGTCATGTTGCAACTGTACAAAACTCTAGTGCGGCCGCACTTGGAGTATTGTGTGCAGTTCTGGTCCCCACATTATAAGAAAGATGTGGAGGCATTGGAGAGGGTACAGAGGAGGTTTACCAGGATGTTGCCTGGTATGGAGGGCAGGTCCTATGAAGAGAGGTTGAAGGATTTGAGGTTGTTTTCGTTAGAAAGGAGGCGGCTAAGAGGGGATCTTATTGAAACATATAAGATGATTAGAGGTTTAGATAGGGTGGACAGTGATAGCCTTTTTCCTAGGATGGAGAAAGCTAGCACGAGGGGACACAGCTTTAAATTAAGGGGTATGAGTTATAGGACGGATATCAGAGGTAGGTTCTTTACTCAAAGAGTGATTAGGGAGTGGAATGCCCTGCCTGCAGCTGTTGTAGATGCGCCAAGTTTGGTGGCGTTTAAGAGGTTAGTTGATAAGTATATGGAAGAGAAGGGAATGGTTTAGTTAGGAGGGGCATTGCTTTTTATTTTGGTCGGCACAACATCGAAGGCCGAAGGGCCTGTTCTGTGCTGTATTGTTCTATGTTCTATGAATGTCTATCAACCCCTAAATAGTGGGAGGGAGTCAGAAGTGCATGTCTGTAGGAACATGTAATACCCTAACAATGCCAGAGGTTGGGGATTAAAGAAATGCAGAGGAACTGAATGAGTGCTTTGTATCAATCTTCATGGTGGAAGACATCAGTAACATGCCAGAACTTCAAGAGAGTCAGAGGCAGACTCATTAAGGAGAAAGTGCTAGGGAAGCTGGAAGGTCTGAAGGTGGATAAATCATCCAGACTGAATGGACTACACTCCAGGGGTCTGAAGGAGATAGTTGAGGAGATTGTGGAGATATTGGTGGTGATCTTTTAGGAATCACTAGTCAGCCAAGTCCTAGAGGACTGAAAAAAGGCTAATGTAACACCCTGTTTAAGAAAGGAGTGAGGCAGCAAATGGGAAATTGCAGGCCAGTTAGCCTAACCTTGGTAATGGATAAGATCTTGGAATCCATTATTGAGGATGAAATTATGGAGTACTTGGAAGTGCGTGCTAAAATAGGACTGAGTTAGCATGGTTCATCAAACTCAGGTCCTGTCTGACAAATCTGTTAGAATTCTTTGAGGAGGTATTAAAAAACTTAGACAAAGGAGAGCTAGCAGACGTGATTTATTTGGATTTCCAGAAAGCCTTTGACAATGTGCCTTGCAGGAGGCTGCTAAATAAACTCAGAGCCAATGGTGTTAGAGGCAAGGTACTGGCATGGATAGAAGATTGCTTGACAGATAGAAGGCAGAAAATGGGATAAAGGGGTCCTTTTCAGAATGGCAGTCGGTCGGTGACTAGTGGTGTTCCACGTGGTTTAGTGTTGGGATCACAACTTTTCACAATAGACATTAATGATCGGGAAGATGGGACTAAAGACATGGTTGCTAAATTTGTGGATAATGCATAGAGTCATAGCTGACCTTAGAACATAGAACATTACAGCGCAGAACAGGCCCTTCGGCCTTCGATGTTGCGCCGACCAATTAAGAAAAATCCTTGTTGATCCTTAAGAGGCCCTATTCTCTCCCTAGTTACTTTTTGTCCTTTACGTATTTATAGAATCTTTCGGATTCTCCTTTGCCTGATCTGCCAAAGCAATCTCATGTTCCCTTTTTGCCCTCCTGATTTCTCTCTTAATTCTATTCTAACAACCTCTATGCTCTTCAAGGGATCCAACTGATGCCAGCTGCTTATGCATGTCATGTGCCTCCTCCTCCTTTTTGACTAGGGCCTCAATATCCCAAGTCATTCAGGATTTTCTACTTCTACCAGCCTTGCCCTTCATTCTAAAAGGAATGTGCTTACTCTGAACCCTGGTTAACACACTTTTGGAACAGTCCTATTTACCAGATGTCCCTGTGCTTGCCAACAGACAGTCCCAATTAATTTTTGAACGTTTCTATCTAAAACAATCAAAATTGGTCTTGTGCCAATTTAGAAGTTTAACTTTTGTGCTAGACTTATTCTCCACAGTTATCTTAAAACTAACGGAATTACAGTCACTGGTCCCAAAGTGATCCTCATTAAAACTTCTGTCACCTGTCCTTTCTTATTCCCCAAGAGGAGGTCAAGTTTTGCCCCCTCTAATTGGGCTATCCACATACTGAATGAGAAATTCTTCCTGAATACACTCACCAAGTTTCTCTCCATCCAATACTTTAATACTGTTGATGTCATAGTCATAGAGATTTACAGCATGAAATCAGGCTCTTCGGCCCAACTTGTCTATGCTGCCTTTTTTTTAAACCCTAAGCTAATCCCAATTGCCCAGATTTGGCCCATGTCCCTCTAAAACCCATCTTATCCATATAACTATCTAAATGCTTTTTAAAAGACAAAATTGACTGTCCCTGTCAATGTTGGGAAAGTTATTTATGGTCACTGACATGCAAATCCACAAGAAATGGATGACATCCTAAATGAATATTTCTCATCTGAATTTAATGTTGAGAAAGGCATGGACATTAGAGAATTTGGAGAAATAAATAGTAAAGTCTTGAGGAGTGTACATTTAACAGAAAAGGAGGTGCTGGAAGTCTTAAAGTGCATCAAGATAAATAAACCCCCAGGAACTGATGAAGTGTATCCCAGGACATTGTAGGAGGCTAGGGAGGAAATTGCAGCTCCCCTAGCAGAGATATTTGAATCATCGACAGCCACAAGTGAGGTGCCCGAAGATTGCAGTATAGCAAATGTTGTGCCTTTGTTTAAGAAGAACTGCAAGGAAAAGCCTAACGTCTATAGTGAGTAAATTGTTAGAAGGTATCCTGAGAAACAGGATTTACAGGCATTTAGAGAGGTAAGGACTGATTAGGTACAGTGAGCATGGCTTTGGGAGTGAAAAATCACGTCTCACAAATTTGACTGAGGTTTTTTGAAGAGGTAACCAAAAAGATAGATGAGGGCAGTGCAGTCAACATTGTCTACATGGACTTTAGTAAGGACTTGGACAAGGTACCGCATAATAAGAATTAGAATTAGAACATTACAGCACAGAACAGGCCCTTCGGCCTTCGATGTTGCGCCGACCAATATAAAAAGCAATGCCCCTCCAAACTAAACCATTCCCTTCTCTTCCATATACTTATCAACTAACCTCTTAAACGCCACCAAACTTGGCGCATCTACAACTGCTGCAAGTTTGGTGGCGTTTAAGAGGTTAGTTGATAAGTACATGGAAGAGAAGGGAATGGTTTAGTTTGGAGGGGCATTGCTTTTTATATTGGTCGGCGCAACATCAAAGGCCGAAGGGCCTGTTCTGTGCTGTAATGTTCTAATTCTAATTCTTATTATGCGGTACCTTGTCCAAGTCCTTACTAAAGTCCATGTAGACAATGTTGACTGCGCTGCCCTCATCTAATAGGTTGCTGCATGAGGTTAAATCTCAGGGGATAGCCAATTGGATACAAAATTGGCTTGACGACAGAAGATGATTGTAGAGAGTTGTTTTTCAAACTGGAGTCCTATGACTAGCGGTGTGCCTCAGGGATCGGTGCTGGGTCCACTGTTATTTATTATTTATATGAATGATTTGATGAGCATTTAGGAGGCATGGTTAATTGGTTTGCAGATGACACCAAGATTGGTGGACGAGTGAATAGTGAGAAAGGTTATCTTGGATTGCAACGAGATCTCCATCAATTGGGCCAATGGGCTGACGAACGGCAGATGGAATTTAATTTAGATAAGTGCAAGATGATCATTTTGGTAGATTGAACCAGGGCAGGTTTTACTCAGGGAATTTGGGAGAGTTACAAAACAAAGAGATCTAGGGGTACATGTTCATTGCTCCTTGAAAGTGGAGTCACAGGTGTACAGGGTGGTGAACAAGGTATTTGGCATGCTTGATTTCATTGGTCAGAACATTGAATATAGGAATTGGGATGTCTTGTTGAAGTTAGACAAGGTATTAGCAAGATCACACCTGGAATACTGTGCGCTGTTCTGGTCATCCTATTTTAGAAAGGATATTATTAAACTTGAAACAATACAGGAAAGATTTATTAGGATGTTAGTGGTACTTGATGATTTGAGTTATAAGGCTGAAATGCTCAACTCATGTAAAAGGTATGTGGATGCTCCTCAAGTGCTGGAACTCACAAGGCTATGGACCAGGGTGGTGGTGGAAAATGGGATTAAAATGAATGGTTGTTTTCTTTGTCTTTTTTGGCCAGCGAGACATAATGGACTGAATGGCCTCTTTTTGTGCTGTAACTTTGCGGTGGTTCTAGGAAAGGTGAGGGGAGATTAGGAGAGTATAGGCAGCAAGATACATTATCACTGAATTACTATCATAGCTTCACTTACTTTTATAAAGATAATCGATGAGCTGGTAAACTTGAGCGATTCCCTCTTCTGTTAGTGGAGCTCCAAACACAACTCCTTTCCCTAAAAACAAATCACAAAACACATTAAAATTCAGTTACCAGAACATTGCTGATGAATTCCATAATTATCAACTATATTGTTACTGCCACACATATTCACACACTCAGCAACAGCAACTGTTGCAACAGCAAATCTCAAAAGTGTAAGAGGCGGCCATTTGGCCCATCAAGTCTAAATTGATTATTGAAAGAGCATCCAGTTCAAGCCACCTCCCTCCCCACCGCCCCGACTTATCCCTTTAGTGCTGCGCATTTAGCATGGCCAATCCACCTAACCTGCCCATTATTGGACGTTAAGGGGCAATTTAGCATGAGCAGTCTACTTAAACCACATTCTTCCATCCTGCTACGCCATATTTTGAGCAAAACAGATCACGAGATGGTCATGTTGGCCGATTTGCAGGGTTTGTGTCAGCATTCGTGACCCGTTTGATTCTTGCGGCACCAAATTTTTGGTGGAGGCCTAGTCCCCACTGGAAATCGGCAGCAAGGAACAAAGATCATTTCAACAATCATTTGAATATGATTTCAATGTAATTAGCAGGCTCAGGACTAAAGTCTCTGGGCCCACTAGCATTTCTCAGAGTGTTTCACTTCAGGGAGGGTTTACAGTAGCTCCCCACTTTAGGAAATTGGGCCCCCCAGAGGATCGGGCAGGCTGGCATCGTGGCAGTGTCATCTTGTGTCCCCTGACACTGCTCAAGGGGCAAAGTACAAATGCCCAATGGGACATCTTGGCACTGTCTATCAGGCTGGACATCATAGAGAGCTGGGGAGGAACAGGCTAGGTTAGGGCTGAACCCAGGCCATGACGTGGAGGAGCACATGGAGATCCGGTGATGCGGGGATCACGGAGCTGGCCAGTAATCTGGAGACTCGGTGTGGAGCCACTGAACATGCGCCAATCTCAGCGCTAATAAATCAGCGTGTGCAAAGGCCCACTTAGCATGTTGGTTTCAGCCTTTCCAGCAGAAACAGATCCTGCCCTATGAAATCTAATGATATTCCTGTTGATAGCCTCTGCAGTGCAGCGAGAGATTCTTCCCTGAACTCTCACTAAATAAAGCAGAGGGAAATCCTCCAGTTTTCACGAGAATTCGTCACTTACAATTTTTTTGGGTGAATTCCACCCAACATCTTTGAGCTGAGGGAGGAATCTGAAGCACCTAGAGACATGGAGTTTCCTCCCACAGTCCAAAGATGGGTGTGTTTGGTTAATTGGCCATGCTAAATTGATCCTAGTCTCAGGGGATTAGTGGGGTGAATATGTAGGGTCACAGGAGTGGAGCTTGGATGGGATTGTGGTCAGTGCAGACTCGATAGGCCAAAGAACAAAGAACAAAACAGCATGGGAAACAGGCCCTTCGGCCCAACAAACCCGCGCCGCCACCCCGATGTTCCCACCTCTACCCGCGATCCGTGTCCATGTTTATAGATCTGTGGATTGAAAACCAAATTTGAGACAATTTAGGGAGAATTTGTTTTGCCAATTAGCCTAAGAGCACATCTTCGGGATGTGGGACGAAACCGGAGCACCCAGAGAAAACCCACGCAAGCACGGGGAGAATGCACAAACTCCCACAGACACAGGCCCAAATCCATGTATCTGCACAGCACAGCGATAGTCACTGAGCTGTCGTGTTGCCCATCAAATGGTCCAGGTCAAGCGTGCACTAACGATGTGAAGCACTAGAATACTCTTGAAAAAGATCCAAGAGCAGCCCTCTCACTATCCATCGCGTGTATGCTCCTCGTTAGACAACAAAGTGGACCAAAGCACCTGTAGGATAAAAACAAGTACATCAATATCATCTATTTACACACTTCCCAGGGATTCCCAAGGCTCATGATCCCTATTTTAAATCAGTTTTCTATACCCCTCCATTCCCATTCTGTTCATGTGCCCATCTAAGTATTTCTTAAATAACTCCAGAGTACCTGCCTCCACCACTTTACTTGGCAGCGCATTCCATACCCCCACCACCCTCTGTGTGAAAAAACTCCCTTTAGCATCCAAATTATACCGTACCCTCCTCACCCTAAGCCCGTGACCCTTCGTGCTATTTGAGTCCATCCTAGGAAAAAGCTTAACCCTGTTTACTCTATCTATACCCCTCATAATCTTGTACGCCTCTATTAGATCTCCTCTAAGTCTACGTCTTTCTAAGGAAAACAGTCCCAATTTGCCTAATCTCTCCTCGTAACTCAGGCCTTCCATAGCAGGCAGCATCCTGGTAAACCTCCTCTGCACTCTCTCCAGACTCTCCACGTCCTTCAGGTAGTAGGGCAACCAGAACTGGACACAGTATTCCAAATGAGGTCTAACCAATGTTTTATACAACTGCAATATTAAAGACCAGCTCTTGTGCTCTATACCCCTTCCTATAAAGGCTAACATACTATATGCTTTCTTCACAACCTTCTCCACTTGCTCTGCCACCTTCAGAGACTTGTTCACCTGCACTCCCAGGTCCCTCTGCGTTTCTATACTCTTAATAGGTCTACCCTTTATCATATACCTCCCCACTACATTCTTTCTCCCGAAATGCATCACCTCACATTTATCAGGATTGAATTCCATCTGCCATCTATCTGCCCAAGCTACCAGCCTATGTCCTGCTGCATCGCCTGACAATGCTCCTCACTGGCCCCAAGTCCAGCCATCTTTGTATCAACTGCAAACTTGCTGATCATTCCATTTACTCCCTCTTCCAAGTCATTTATATACATTACAAATAGAAGAGGTCCCAGTAGCGAGCCCTGCTGCACACCACTAGTGACCGACCTCCAGCTAGAAAAACACCCTTCCACTATTACTCTCTGTCTCCTTTTACTAAGCCAGTTACTTATCCATCTAGCTACCTATCCTTGTATCCTAGTAGCCTTGACCTTCTCAACTAACCTCCCATGAGGGACTTTGTCAAACGCCTTACTAAAATCCATATAGACGACATCAACGGCTCGCCCTTCGTCCACCGTTTTCGTCATCTCGTCAAAAAATTCTACCAGATTTGTAAGGCACGACCTCCCATTAACAAATCCATGCTGCGTATCCCTAATCAGATTGCAACGCTCTAAGTGCCTATACATCCTCTCTCTTAGAATCCCCTCCAATAGCTTCCCTACCACTGATGCCAAACTCACCGGCCTATAATTTCCAGGGTTATCCCTACTATCCTTTTTAAACAACGGTACAACATTAGCTATTCTCCAGTCCTCTGGGACCTCACCTGTGTCCAAGGAAGAGACAAAGATTTGCGTCAGAGGCCCAGCCATTTCACCTCGCACCTCCCTAAGCAGCCTGGGATAAATGCCAACAGGCCCCAGAGATTTTTCAGTTTTAATGCTACCTAGAAGCTCTAACATTTCCTCCCTCGGTATGGATATTTCCCTCAACTGGTCCACAGCTCCCTCAGAGACAGGAGCTGTCAACAAGCCCGTCTCCTTCGTGAATACCGACGCAAAGTATTCATTCAAGATCTCCGCCATTCCCTCGGGCTCTAAGCACAGTTCCCCTCCTCTGTCCCTAAGAAGTCCGATTTTTCCTCTAACCACCCTTTTATTCCTAACATAAGAGTAAAAAGCCTTTGGATTTTCCTTAATCCTATCCGCCAAAACCATTTCATGTCCCCTTTTTGCCCTTCTAACTCCCCGTTTGAGCTCCCTCCTACTCTCTCTATATTCCTCCAACGCTGTCTCCGTTCCCAGCTACTTTGACTTATGATACACCTCTCTTTTCTTCCTAACCAAGTCCTCAATATCCCGAGTAATCCATGGCTCTCTAATCCTACCTTTCCCATCTTTCCTCTTGGCTGGCACGTATTTATCTTGCAATATTTTCAGTATTCCCTTGAAAGAGTCCCACATGATGATACTAAAGTTGGTGGTGTGGTAGATAGTGAAGAGGGGTGTTTTAGTTTACAGAGTGACTTGGACAAGTTGCAGAGCTGGGCCGAGAGGTGGCAAATGGAGTTTAATGTGGAAAAGTGTGAGGTAATGCACTTTGGCAGGAACAATAAATGTGTAGAGTATAGGGCTAATGGTAGGGCTCTTAATAGTGTTGAGGAACAGAAGGATCTTGGTGTATGTGTCAATAGATCCCTGAAAGTAGGCAGTCAAGTGGATAAAGTTGTTAAGAAGGCATATGGAGTCTTAGCTTTTATTGGTAGGGGGATTGAATTTAGAGCCGCAGCATCATGTTGCAACTGTACAAAACTCTAGTGCGGCCGCACTTGGAGTATTGTGTGCAGTTCTGGTCGCCACATTATAAGAAAGATGTGGAGGCATTGGAGAGGGTACAGAGGAGGTTTACCAGGATGTTGCCTGGTATGGAGGGCAGGTCCTATGAAGAGAGGTTGAAGGATTTGAGGTTGTTTTCGTTAGAAAGGAGGCGGCTAAGAGGGGATCTTATTGAAGCATATAAGATGATTAGAGGTTTAGATAGGGTGGACAGTGATAGCCTTTTTCCTAGGATGGAGAAAGCTAGCACGAGGGGACACAGCTTTAAATTAAGGGGTATGAGTTATAGGACGGATATCAGAGGTAGGTTCTTTACTCAAAGAGTGATTAGGGAGTGGAATGCCCTGCCTGCAGCTGTTGTAGATGCGCCAAGTTTGGTGGCGTTTAAGAGGTTAATTGATAAGTATATGGAAGAGAAGGGAATGGTTTAGTTAGGAGGGCATTGCTTTTTATTTTGGTCGGCACAACATCGAAGGCCGAAGGGCCTGTTCTGTGCTGTATTGTTCTATGTTCTATGTTCTATGTTCTACATGCCTAGCGTGGACTTACCCTCAAACAACCATTCCCAATCAGTTTCCATAAGTTCCTGCCTAATCCGACCGTAGTTAGCCTTCCCCCAATTCAGCACCCTGCCCCTAGGACAACAAGCATTCTTTTCCATCTGTATCCTAAAGTAGACAGAATTGTGGTCACTGTTAGCCACATGTTCCCCTACTACATCAACCACCTGCCCTGGCTCATCACTCAGAACTAAATCCAATATAGCCCCTTCTCTAGTCGGGCTAGCCACATACTGCTCCACCGATCCTTCCAGTACACATTTTACAAATTCCTGCCTGTCCAAACCCCAGCTCTAGGTACTCTGGATGTCAAAAGTTGCAGCGGGACATAGACATATGCAAGACTAGGCGGAGAAGTGGCAGATGGACTTCAATGCGGATAAATGTGTAGTGGTCCATTTAGGCAGGAATAACAGGATGAAGGAGTACAATATAAGGGGTAGGAGTCTTAGCTGTGTTGTAGAGCAGAAGGATCTCGGGGTCCAGGTCCATAGGACTCTTAAATCGGCCTCGCAGGTGGAGGAAGTGGTCAAGAAGGCGTATGGTGTACTGGCCTTCATTAATCGAGGAATAGAGTTCAGGAGTCAGGAGGTAATGATGCAGCTCTATAAGACCCTTGTCGGACCCCACTTGGAGTATTGTGTGCAGTTCTGGTCGCCTCATTATAGGAAGGATGTAGAAGCTATTGAGAGAGTGCAGAGGAGATTTACAAGGATGCTGCCTGGATTGTGAGGCAGGCCTTATGAAGATAGGTTGAGGGAGCTGGAACTCTTCTCACTAGAGAGATGTAGGTTGAGAAGCGACCTGATAGAGGTTTATAAAATGTTGAGAGGAATAGATAGGGTGGACTCTCAGAGACTATTTCCCCGAACTGAAATGGTCACTATGAGAGGACACAGATTTAAGGTGCAGGGAAGCAAATACAGAGGGGATGTTAGGGTAAGTTTTTCACTCAGAGGGTGGTGAGTGAATGGAATCGGCTGCTGTCGTAGGTTGTTGAGGCAAACTCGCTGGGGTCTTTTAAAAGACTTCTGGATGAGTATATGGAAACGAATAGGATAGGGGGTTATAGATAGGTCTGCGGATTGGTAGATGTGATCGGCGCAACTCGTGGGCCAAAGGGCCTGTTTGTGCTGTATTGTTCTATGGTCTTTCCAATCCACCCTAGGGAGATTAAAATCTCCCACTATAATGACTCTGTTCTTTCTGCACCTATCCAAAATGTCTTTACATATGCCTTCTTCAACTACCCTCGGGCTGTTGGGTGGCCTATAAAGTGGCCGCCTTCTGCACTGTACGGATTCTATGGAACATGCAAATTCCACAGTCACCCAAGGCCAGAACTGAATCTGGGTTCTTGCGCCATGAAGCAGCAGTATTAACCACAATACCTCCTTGTAATTATATCTCACACTTTGTGCAATACATTCTGAGACTCTTTACTGGAGTGTTATAAAACAAAATGAGACACACGAAAAGATGTGAGGTTCGATGATGAAAAGCTTGGTGAAAAAGAGTGAACCAGAATCAACCAACCAGAGAACGGGCCGGAACCAATCACAGACTATGTTTATTGACAGTGACACAATGAACATTACTGTAGCCAGTTCCCAGAAGTTTGTTGCCAGGGTGGTGATGAGGAATCAGTTCACAGCTCCAGACATGCCTTTTTTATAACTGGATGTAATTTTCCTCCAGAATGAATGAAATGACTCTCCAAAATAGGCTGTTCCCGTAAGCCATAATTATGTCTCTCGGCATTCCTGGAGAATTCTGGCTATTGTTAAGGAACAAATTATGGGGATTGATTTGAATTGATTTATTATTGTCACATATATTACATAGTAAAAAGTATTGTTTCTTGCACCCTATACAGACAAAGCATACCATTCATAGATAAGAAAACGAGAGAATGCAGAATGTAGTATTACAGTCGTAACTAGGGTGTAGAAAAAGAACAACTTAATGCAAGGTAAGTCCATTCAAAAGTCTAATAGCAGTAGGGAAGAAGCTGTTCTTGAATTGATTGGTATGTGGCCTCAGACTTTTGTATCTTTTTCTTGAAGGAAGAAGGTGAAAGAGAGAATGTTTGGGGTGCATGGGGTCCTTGATTATGCTGGCTACTTTGCTGAGGCAGCAGCAAGTATAGACAGAGTCAATGGATGGGAGGCTAGTTTGCGTGATGGATTGGGTACATTCACGGCCTTTTGTAGTTCCTTGTGGTCTTAAACAGAGCAGAAGACATACCAAGCTGTGATACAACCAGAAAGAATGCTTTCTATGGTGAATCTGTAAAAGTTGGTGACAGTTAGCTGACACGCCAAATTTCCTTAATCTTCTGAGAAAGTAGACACGTTGGTGGGCTTTCTTAACTATAGTGTCGACATGGGTTAACCAGGACAATTTTTGGTGATCTGGACATCTAAAAACGTGAAGCTCTTGACCCTTTCTACTTCGTCCCCATTGATGTAGACAGGAGCATGTTTCCTATATGCTTTCTGAAGTCAACGACAATCTCTATTGCTTTGTTGCCATTGAGAGAGAGGTTATTGTTGCCACACCAATTCACCAGATTCTTTATTTCATTCCTGTACTGAGAGGTGGTGATATCCTAGTCATCTCTCAAGCCTCAGGTGAATAATCTGGGGACACAAGTCCAATCCCATAGTGGCAGCTGGTGAAATCTGAATTTAATTTATAAATCTGAAATTAGAAGATAGTCTCAGTAAATGATGACCATGAAACCAATGCTGTGGAAACCCACCTGGCTACTGCTGTGAAATCTGTTTTCACTGGCCTTCATTGGGATTAAATGGGATTGGGAGTTACAGATAGTTCTATGGCCTGGTAGGTACTGACATGATTGGCACAACTTGTAGGCCAAAGGGCCTGCTTGTGCTGTAGCATTCTATGTTCATTAAACTCCAACCCATAGCAAGGTGGTTGACTCTTAAATATCCTCTAAAATAGTCTAGCAAGCCATCAATTGTATTAAACAGCTATGAAGTCTAAAAACTCATGAAATGTAGCAACAGAAGTAGGCCATTCAGCTCATCAAATCTGCTCTGTCATTCAGTGAAATCATGACTGACTGATCTGGGGTGTCAGATCATGGTGGCATAGTGGTTAGCACTGGTGCCTCACGTTGCCAGGGACCTGGGTTCAATTCTGGCCTCGAGTGACTGTGTGGAGTTTGCATGTTTTCCCCACGTCTGCGTGGGTTTTCTCCAGATATTCTGGTTTCCTCCCACGTTCCAAAGATGTGTAGATTAGGTGGATTGGCTATAGTAATAGGGCCTGAGTGGGATTATTATTGACGCAGGTTCAATGGATCGAGTGGCCTCTTTCTGCACTGTAGGGATTCTATGAACCCTCAATTCCCTTACTAATTAAAAATCAGTCTCAGTCTTGAACATATTTAATGATCCAACCTCTACAGCCCTCTGCAGTAAAGAATTCCACAAATTCACTATCATCCAAGAGAATTTCCTGCTCATCTCTGTCTTCAATGGGTGACCTCCTTACTTGGAGAAAATGCCCTCTAGTCCTAGACTTGCTCACAAGGTATCAACTTCTCAGCATCTATCCTGTCAAGCCTGAGGATCCTATATGTCTCAATAAAGTCATCTTTCATTCTTCTAAACTCCAATGATTATGGGCCCAACCTACACAACACTCCTCGTAAGGATATTCCCACAAACCCTGATTAACCTCAAGAGTTTTCTCTGGATTGGCTCCAATGCCAGTATGTCTTTCCTTAGATAAGGAAACCAAAACTGTTCATAGAATTTCAGATGTGGTCCAACTAATGCGCTGTATAGTTTCAGCAAGATCCTATTTTCATACTCTATTCCCTGTGAAATAAAAGCCAGCATTCCATTCCCAATTAGCTGTTGAACTTGCATGCTATTTTCTTATAATTAATGCACAGTGATCACCAAATCCTTCTGTGCTGCAGCTTCTCCATTTCAATTCTTTAACATCTGTCACCAGGAAAACACTAGAGTCCATTATAGAGGGTGTAATAGCAGAATATTTACAAATTCATAACATAATCACACAGTCAGCATGGCTTCGTGAAAGAGAAATCATACCTGACAAATTTAGAGTTTCTTGAGATGCTGATAAGCAGGATAGATAAAGGAGAACCAAATACAAATGAATTTGTACCCCTAGATCTCTTTGTTCTGTACTCTCCCCAGTGCCCTACCATTAACTGATTCCAGTTAATAGTTAACTGATTAACTATTAGTCCAGCAATAATACTAGGCTATTACCTCCCCTGTCTTCTTTCAGTTAGCTAAACTGCTACCTATGCTAATATACTACCCCCAACACCATAGATTTACCCTCTTCATGAAGTCATGCTGATTTTGTGTGATGACATTATGAATTTCTAAATGTTCTACTGTCGCATGCTCTATAATGGATTTTAACATGTTCCTAATGACTAATATTAAGCAAACTGGCCAATTGTTGCCTAGAACTTTAGTTAGGCCTCACTTGGAGTGTTCAATTCTGTCTCTGCATTACCAGAAAGATGTAGAGGATTTGGAGGGTACAGAAAAGATTTACCAGGATGTTGCCTGGTATGGAGGGTATTAGCTATGAGGAGAGGTTGGAGAGACTTGGGTTGTTCTCACTGGAGTGACGGAGGTTAAGGAGAGACCTGATAGAAATCTACAAGATTATGAGAGGCATGGACAGAGTGGGTAATCAGAAGCTTTTTCGCAGGGTTTAAGAGTCAATTACCAGGGAGCATAGGTTTAAGATGCAAGATTTAAAGGAGATATACAAGGCGGTTTTTTTTTTTTTTACAGAGTACTGGATGCCTGTAATTCGTTGCCTGAGGAGATAGTGGAAATGGACACGGTACTGACTTTTAAGGGGTGTCTTGACAAGTACATGAATAGAATGGGAATAGAGGGATATGGTCCTCCGAAGGGTAAGGGGTTTTAGTTCAGTTTGGCAGCGTGTTTGGCGCAGGCTTGGAGGGCTGAATGGCCTATTCCTGTGCTGTAATTTTCTTTTTTATTGTACATTTTCTGCAGTGACAGATATTTTATTTCTTTCCTCCCCTATCACACCTATTAGCGTCTTCCACTTTGAAGACTGACAAATGTATTTGTTTAGCTCCTCTGCCATTCCCTGAGTTACATTATTATTTCCCCAGTCTCATTTTCTAAGGGTCTATGTTCACTTTAGCCTCTCTCTTCTTTTCATATATTTAAAGAAGCTCTTGCTATCTGTTTTTACATTACTTGTTAGCTTAGTTTATCTTGTCCCTCTGTTTTTTTGGTCATCTTTAGTTGATTTTCAAAACTTTCCCAATCCTCTGGTTTACACTAACCTTTTGCAACGCTACATATTTTGTCTTTCAGTTTAATACTATCCTTAACCTGCTTGGTTAGCCATAGTTGATTTATCCCCTTCCTAGAATCCTTCTTCACCACAGGGGGTTTTTCCTTGTTGTGAGTCATGAACTACTTTTATAAACATTTCCTGCTTAACTCCTTTCCCAGTCCACTCTAGCCACTCTGCCCTTTTCTTTGTAATTACATTTAAATTTAGCAGTTATTTCTAGTCCCCGTTTCTCGTTCTCAAACCAAATGCTAAATTCTACCATGTTATAGTCGAGGGGACCTTTTACTTGGAGATTGTTTATTAAACCAGTTTCATTCCACATGATCAGATTCAAAATGGCCAGATCCCTGATTGGATTCACAAGATATTGTTCTAGGAAATGCTCCCAAATACACAAACTTTTCCTCATGGCTACTTCTAGCAATTTGATTTTGCCAATCTACATGAAGATTAAAGCACTGTCTTTTTTGCATGCTTTCTATCTTCTGAATATTCTCCATCCTATAGCAGATACCATCAGGAGGCTACACGTTACTCTCAATAGTGCCTTCTTCCCCTTGATATTTTTTACCTCCACCTATAATAGTTTCTACATCTTCCAATACAATATCATTTTTTGCTATTATACTTATTCCATTTTGTACTAACAAAGCTATCTCACCATCCTTTCCCTTCTGCTCTTACGAAAAGTCAGGTACCTTTGAAGATTTAGTTTCCAGTTTTGATCTCCTTGTAACCACATCTTTTATGGTTATAAGGTCAAACCCATTCACCTCAACTTGTGCCATTAATTCATTTATTTTGTGATGAATATTATGTGCATTTAAATAAAGTGCATTAATTTTGCCTTGTTACCGTTTTATCCTTTCTTGATCCTATTTGTTGCTTTTTTTTAAAAATGTGGCCTGGTGACACAGTGATTGGCACAACTGTCTCACAATGTCAGGGATCTGAGTTTGATTCTTGGATGACTGTCAGTGTGGAGTTTCTTTCCACAGTTCAAAGATGTGCAGGCTAGATGGATTAGCCATGGTAATTGCTTGCAGTTATGGGGATAGGACAGAGAGCGGCACAATGGTTACCACTGCCGCCTCACAGCAAGAAATCTCACAACACCAGCTTAAAGTCCAACAAATTTATTTGTAGCAAACGCCCCAAGCTTTTGGAATACTGTTCCTTCGTCAGGTGGGAATGTGTTTGGAAAGCTTGGAACATTTGCTACAAATAAATTTATTGGACTTTAAGCTAGTTTTCTGAGATTTCTTTCTGTTTTACCCCAGTCCAACGCTGGCATCTCCATATCATGATTACAATTGCCTCACAGCACTAGGGACCAGGGTTTGATTCTCAGCTTGGGTCATGTCTGTGTGGAGTTTGCACACTGTCTTCACGTCTGTGTGGGCTTTCTTTGGGTGGTTTCCTCCCACAGTTTGAAAGATATGCTGGTTAGGTGCATTGACCATGTTAAAATTTTCTCAATGTACCCGATTAGGCACTGGAGTGTAGCGACGAGGAGATTTTCACAGTAACTTCATTGCTGTGTTAATGTATTCCTACTTCTGACTAAAAAATAAATTTTAATTTTTAAGAGTCACCATTTAGCACACTACTTCCAATTCTTGGAAGCTCACTGCCATTTAATACTCACTTGAACATTAATTGGCAGTGAGCAGGACTTCCATCCACTGTGGGAAGGAAGTACAATCTGAGAATTTTTCATCCAGCCAGGCGCAGAGCTGCCATGGTCAGAAGTGAAGGCTCAGATCTTACAAGGTCCGAGAGGGGAGGCCACTCCAACTCTGAAGGGGCCTTCAGATTGAGACACACCTCCCCCCTCACTTCAGTCCAAGGTAGAGAAAAGAAATGTTTTCTTCCCCATTTTGCATTCTATTGAGGCTGGGTAGGAAAAGACCACTTAAAGGCCTTAACATCTCCCTGCCTGCTGTCGAACCATGAAATTTGTTTGAGCAGGCAATGTCCTGAGGTTATCCCATCCATTCAATTTTACCCCATATCCTGTAAAGGGTTAAAAACCTGCTCACTGACGCCTGAGCTTACTACAGCTTTCATCAAAATATGAACAAAAGAACTGAACTCAGGAGATGAGGTGAGAGTGATTGTCTTGACATCAAAAATTAGACAGAGCATACCAAGCCCAAAGGACTTGACTATAGTTGTTGGCGGGCAATCACCTCAGCCCCAGGACATTCCTGAAGGAATTTTTCAGAATAGTGTCCCCAGCCTGATCACAGTCAGCTACTTTGTCTTCCCTCCATCAGAGTCAGGACTGGGTTATTTACTCTTAATGTTCAGTGCCATAACCAACTCCTCAGTTACTGAAGCAGTCCAAGTCTGGCTGCAGATGGACAATATCCAGGCTAGGGTGGACAAATGACAAGTAACATTCACACCACACAAGTGCCAGGCCGTGATCATCTCCAGCAAGAGAATCTAACCATCTCCCAATGATATTCAGTGGCATCACCATTGCTGAATCCCACTATCAACATCCTGAGGGTTACCATTGACCAGAAACTGAATTAGAACATAGAACATAGAACACTACAGCACAAACAGGCCCTTCGGCCCACAAGTTGTGCCGAACACATCAAAAACCTACCCAGCCTTAGACCTATCTATAACCCCCAATCCCATTGGATCCCATATACTCATCCAGAAGTCTTTTAAAAGACCCCAGCGAGTTCGCTTCGACCACCACCAATGGCAGCCGATTCCATTCACACACCACCCTCTGAGTGAAAAACTTTCCTCTAGCATCTCCTCTGTACTTGCTTCCCTGCACCTTAAATCTGTGCCCTCTCGTCGCGACCATTTCAGCCCTGGGAAATAGTCTCTGAGAGTCCACCCTATCTATTCCTCTCAACATCTTGTAAACCTCTATCAGGTCGCCTCTCAACCTTCATCTCTCCAGGGAGAACAGTCCCAGCTCCCTCAACCTGTCTTCATAAGGCATGCCTCCCAATCCAGGCAACATCCTTGTAAATTTCCTCTGCACCCTTTCAATAGCTTCCA
The DNA here is from genome assembly GCA_024679065.1 of Sphyrna mokarran. Lineage (NCBI taxonomy): Eukaryota > Metazoa > Chordata > Chondrichthyes > Carcharhiniformes > Carcharhinidae > Sphyrna > Sphyrna mokarran. The sequence goes on along the minus strand of JAGIQG010000017.1, from coordinate 2,202,575 downwards.
CGTCCTTCCTATAGTGAGGCGACCAGAACTGCGCACAGTACTCCAAGTGTGGTCTGACAAGGGTCCTATAAAGCTGCAGCATTACTTCCTGACTCCTGAACTCAATCCCTCGATGAATGAAGGCCAGTACATAGAACACAGAACAATACAGCACAGAACAGGCCCTTCGACCTTCGATGTTGTGCTGACCAAAATAAAAAGCAATGCCCCTCCAAACTAAACCATTCCCTTCTCTTCCATATACTTATCAATTAACCTCTTAAACGCCACAAAACTTGGCGCATCTACAACAGCTGCAGGCAGGGCATTCCACTCCCTAATCACTCTTTGAGTAAAGAACCTACCTCTGATATCCGTCCTATAACTCATACCCCTTAATTTAAAGCTGTGTCCCCTCGTGCTAGCTTTCTCCATCCTAGGAAAAAGGCTATCACTGTCCACCCTATCTAAACCTCTAATCATCTTATATGTTTCGATTAGGTCCCCTCTTAGCCGCTCCTTTCTAACGAAAACAATCTCAAATCCCTCAGCCTCTCTTCATAAGACCTGCCCTCCATACCAGGCAACATCCTGGTAAACCTCCTCTGTACCCTCTCCAATGCCTGCACATCTTTCTTATAATGTGGGGACCAGAACTGCACACAATACTCCAAGTGCGGCCGCACTAGAGTTTTGTACAGTTGCAACATGATGCTGCGGCTCCTAAATTCAATCCCCCTACCAATAAAAGCTAAGACTCCATATGCCTTCTTAACAACTTTATCCACTTGACTGCCTACTTTCAGGGATCTATTGACACATAGACCAAGATCCTTCTGTTCCTCAACACTATTAAGAGCCCTAAGACACCGTAAGCTTTCTTAACCACATCCTCCACCTGGGAGGCCGATTTGAGAGTCTTATGGACCCGGACCCCAAGATCCCTCTGCTCTTCCACACAGCTAAGACTCCTACCTTTGATAGTGTACTCATTCATCCCGTTGGATCTGCCAAAATGGACCACAACACATTTATCCGCGTTGAAGTCCATCTGCCACTTCTCCGCCCAGTCTTGCATCCTGTCGATGTCATGCTGCAACTTCTGACATCCCTCCAGACCATCCACAACACCACCGACCTTCGTGTCATCGGCGAACTTACTCACCCATCCCTCCACTTCCTCATCCAGGTCATTTATGAAAATGACAAACAGCAAGGGTCCTAGAACAGATCCCTGGGGCACTCCACTGGTGACCGACCTCCATGCAGAAAAAGAGCCATCCACAACCACCCTCTGCCTTCTGCAGGCAAGCCAGTTCTGGATCCACAAGGCCAAAGCCCCTTGGATCCCATGGCCTCTCACCTTCTCAAGAAGTCTTGCATGTGGGACCTTGTCAAATGCCTTGCTGAAGTCCATGTACACCACGTCCACTGCTCTTCCTTCGTCAATGTGTTCAGTCACATTTTCGAAGAACTCAATTAAGCTCGTAAGGCACGACCTGCCTTTTACAAAACCATGCTGACTATTTCTAATCAACCTAAACTTCTCCAAATGCTCGTAAATCTTGTCCCTCAGAAGCCTCTCCATCAGCTTACCAACCACTGAGGTCAGACTCACCGGTCGGTAATTTCCAGGACTATCCCTGTTCCCTTTCTTGAAAATAGGGACCACATCCGCAATCCTCCAATCCTCCGGAACCTCTCCCGTCTCCATCGACGACGCAAAGATCATCGCCAGGGGCTCTGCAATGACATCCCTCACCTCCCACAATAACCTGGGGTACATCCCATCTGGTCCCGGAGACTTGTCTATCTTGATAGCATTTAAAAGTTCTAACACATCCGCTTCCTTAATATCTACATACTCAATTTTTCAGTCTGCCGCAAACTTGTAGTGCATCCTCCCAGATCACTTTCTACCGTGAATACTGAGGCAAAGTACTCATTAAGCACCTCTGCCATTTCTTCCGGTTCCATACAGACTTTTCCCCCTTCACCTTTTATAGGTCCTATCCCTTCTCTTCTCATCCTTTTACTTTTCACATATTTGTAGAAGGCCTTGGGATTCTCCTTAATCCTACCAGCCAAGGCCTTCTCATGACCCCTTCTGGCTCTCCTAATTTCCTTTTTAAGCTCTCTTCTATAAGCCTTATACTTCTCTAGATCCCCAACATCTCCTAGCTCTTTGAACCTTTTATACACCTTTCTTTTCTTCCTATGTTCACCACAGCCTTCGTGCACCACGGTTCCCGCGTCCTACCAAAACCTCCTTGTCTCACCAGAACGTTGTCGTGCAAAGCTCCAGACAAGCATTCCTTGAATATCTGCCACCTTCCTTCTGTGCTTTTCCCCAAGAACACCTCCTTCCAGTTTATTCGCCCCAACATCTGCCTGATGTCTTCATATTTCCCCTTATTCCAGACAAACACCTTCCTAGCCTGCCTGATCCTATCCTTTTCCAATGCAAGGGTGAAGGAGATAGAATTATGATCTCTATCCCCAAGATGCTCTCCTACCGAGAGATCCATCACCTGTCCTGGTTCATTAGCTAGTACCAGGTCCAGTACAGCCTCTCCTCTTGTAGGCTTGTCCACGTGCTGTGTCAGGAAACCCTCCTGAACACACCTAACAAACTCCTCCCCACCCAAACCCCTTACCCTTGGGATATTCCAGTCGATGTTTGGGAAATTGAAGTCTCCCATCACAACAACTCTGTTATTTCTACATCTCTCCAGTATCTGTTTCCCTATCTGCACCTCAACTTCCCTGTCACTATTGGGCGGCCTATAGAATACACCCAGCAACGTCACCGACCCTTTGCTATTCCTAACTTCCACCCACAGAGACTCCGTAGACATTCCCTCCTCGGTATCCACCTTCTCTGCAGCCATGACACTGTCCCTGATCAACAGTGCCACTCCACCACCTCTTTTGCCTCCCTCCCTGTCCTTCCTGAAGGATCTGAATCCCGGGACCTGTAGTACCCAGTCCTGTCCCTGAGACATCCAAGTCTCTGTAATGGCCACCACATCACAATCCCAAGCAGCAATCCACGCCCTAAGTTCATCCACCTTATTTACTACACTCCTGGCATTAAAATAGACACAGCTCAGTCCCTCAGACTGGACATTTCCCTTCTCCCCTACTCGTCTAACCTGCCTCTCATCCTGCCTAGAGTCCTTCCCTACCTGGGAGCTAACTTCCTTGCTCCCTGTCTCCACATCACTATTCCCTCCCCCTAACCTTTCTAGTTTAAAGTCCCCCCAGTAGCCCTAGCCAGTCTTCCCGCCAAGATATTAGTTCCCCTGGGATTCAGGTGCCACCCGTTTTTGCTGTACAGGTCACACCTGCCCCTAAAGAGGTCCCAATGATCCAGGAACCGGAATCCCTGCCCCCTGCTCCAGTCCCTCAGCCACGTATTCAACCACCATCTCATACTATTCCTGCTCTCACTCTCCCGAGGCGCAGGCAACAATCTTGAGATTACTACCTTCGCTTTCCTCTCTCTCAGCTGCCTTTCCAGTTCCCTATAATCCCTTTTCATGTCCACTTCCCTCTTCCTGCCTATGTCAGTAGTACCTATATGTACTACAACTTCCAGTTCCTCACCCTCCCCTTTCAGGATGTCCGGGACGCGTCCAGAGACATCCCGAATCCCAGCTCCAGAGAGACATACCACCATCCGCGACTCCCGTCCACAAAAACACCTGTCCGCCCCCCTCACTAGGGAGTCCCCTATAAGCACTGCCTTTTTGCTCTAAGGCAGTGGAATTGGATTAGTTATATACATAGTGTGGTTCCAAGAGCAGGAGAGGGGCTGAGAATTTTGAAATTAATAAATCATCTCCCAAAGCTTGTCCACCACCTAGAAAACGCAAATCAGAAGTTTCTTTTGGAGTAGTCGCCACTTATCTGGATGACTGCAGCTCCAACAATACTCAAGAAGCTCAGCACCATCCAGGACAAAATGGCCCACTTAACTGGCAACCCATCCATAACTGTATCCGTAACCCACCCATCACTGTAGATAGTGAAGAGGGGTGTTATAGTTTGCAGAGAGACTTGGACAAGTTACAGAGCTGGGCCGAGAGGTGGCAAATGGAGTTTAATGTGGAAAAGTGTGAGGTAATGCACTTTGGCAGGAATAATAAATGTGTAGAGTATAGGGCTAATGGTAGGATTCTTAATAGTGTTGATGAACAGAGGGATCTTGGTGTATTTGTGCATAGATCCCTGAAAGTAAGCAGTCAAGTCGATAAGGTTGTTAAGAAGGCATATGGAGTCTTAGCTTTTATTGGTAGGGGGATTGAATTTCGGAGCCGCAACGTCATGTTGCAACTGTACAAAACTCTAGTGCGGCCGCACTTGGAGTATTGTGTGCAGTTCTGGTCCCCACATTATAAGAAAGATGTGGAGGCATTGGAGAGGGTACAGAGGAGGTTTACCAGGATGTTGCCTGGTATGGAGGGCAGGTCTTATGAAGAGAGGCTGAGGGATTTGAGGTTGTTTTCGTTAGAAAGGAGGCGGCTAAGAGGAGACCTTATCGAAACATATAAGATGATTAGAGGTTTAGATAGGGTGGACAGTGATAGCCTTTTTCCTAGGATGGAGAAAGCTAGCACGAGGGGACACAGCTTTAAATTAAGGGGTGATAGTTATAGGACGGATATCAGAGGTAGGTTCTTTACCCAGAGGGTGGTTCGGGAGTGGAATGCCCTGCCTGCGGCAGTTGTAGATGCGTCAAGTTTGGTGGCGTTTAAGAGGTTAGTTGATAAGTTTATGGAAGAGAAGGGAATGGTTTAGTTTGGAGGGTCATTGCTTTTTTTTTCATAATTGGTCGGCGCAACATCGAAGGCCGAAGAGCCTGTTCTGCGCTGTAATGTTCTATGTTCTATAACCTTCAAAACCCGCTACCTTCATCACAGGCATTAAGGCAGTCATATGTACCAGCTATAAGATGCACTGTAGCAACTTGCCAAGGCTCCTTCGACAGCCATGATCTCTATCATCTCGGTGGACAACAGCAGCAGGCACTTAATGAGCTTGGAAATATTGCACTGTTCCTTCACGAGCACTGTGTGTTTAACTGCACGGTATGGACTGCAGCAGTTCAAGGCAATATCATATGTTTATATTTTTAAGGCAATTACAGGTGGACAATAAATTTTGGTCTCGCCAGTGATGCCCACACAATTATATTGTTCTATAGCTGATTCATAGAAGCCCCACAGTGCAGGAGGAGTTCACTGAGCCTGCATCGACAACAATCCCACTCAGGCCCTATCTCTGTCACCCCAAGTACTTTACTCACTAATCTCCCTGACACTAAGGGGCAATTAGCATGGACAATCAAGCTAACCTGCACATATTTGGAGTGCAGGAGGAAATTGGAGCACCTGGAGGAAACTTACGCAAACATGGAGAGAACGTGCAAACTCCACACAGACAGTGACCCATGCTGGGAATTGAATTCCGGTCTCTGTCGCTGTGTGGCAGCAGTGCTAACCACTGCCACGATTCTATTCCAGTACAGACATACAAAAGACAAGTAGCATGAATTTTATCATGAAGGGAACAGAGCAAAGAGTCTCTGATGAGATAATTTACACCAGGCGGAAATGCTATGACTAGAAACAGGAAAATCCTGGCTAATTATGGAACAGTAGATGGTCTTGCAGGTTAGCGATATGAATGTAGATAACAAGAGAGATAGAAATAGAATAATTCCCTTGCCTCCCAAAAAATCGAAGGCTATTGGGGGCAGAGGGGAATGCTAAATTTGAAACACAAACAGATCAGCTACTATCTTATTTAATAGTGCAGCAGGCTTGAGGGGTCAAATGGTCTACTCTTGCTCCTATTTTGTACATGTAGTAATAGCGTTGGAAACCAGCACTGACCTTTACGTCTCAGGAAATGGAACGAGCGGAAGAAGCTGGAGCTGGTGCTGTTGGGTAAACTGGGCTCCTCCTCACCAATCAATTGTGCAAACTCTGTGCCAGGAAGGTCGATGAGACGGGTTAGGTTGCTCACAACCAGTTCCAAAAACACCTCTGGCTTCTCATGGCGAAGTTTTTCCACAAAGAAGTCTGGGTTAAAGATGACAGGCTTGCTGCGGAGTAACGGCTCATTGCTAATCACAATGCTACAACTCGTGTCCCTGCCAGAAACAGATGCAAATTGCCTTCACCAACTGAGATGCTGAGAAAAATCTTCAGAATTTAAACTCACTACCATGTAGCATGAATCACATTTTTCTTCCGCCATCCCCAATCCTGACTGCTGTCCACTAACTCCTATTGGCCTTAGTGACTTTGCTTTTGTTCTATATATAGCTAGTCGGTCCTCTCAAAATGTGTGTGCAGAATATAGGGCTAATGGTAGGACTTTTAGTAGTGTAGATGAGCAGAGAGATCTCGGTGTACAGGTGCATAGATCCCTGAAAGTAAGTACTCAAGTTGATAAGGTTGTTAAGAAGGCATATAGTTAGTGTGTTAGCATTTATTGGTAGAGGGATTGAATATCGGAGCCGAGATGTCATGTTGCAACTGTACAATACTCCAAGTGCGGCCGCACTTGTAGTATTGTGTACAGTTTTGGTCGCCACATTATAAGAAAGATGTGGAGGCATTGGAAAGGGTGCAGAGGAGGTTTACCAGGATGTTGGTGGTGCTGTGGATAGTCTGGAGGGATGTCTGAAGTTGCAGCGAGAACATAGATAGGATCAAGACTGGGCAGAGAAGTGGCAGATAGACTTCAACGCGGGTAAATGTGTGGTGGTCCATTTTGGCAGGACCAATGGGATGAAGCAGTATAACATCAAGGGTAGGAGTCTTGGCAGCGTTGAGGAGCAGAAGGATCTTGAGGTCCTGGCCCATAGGACTCTTAAATCTGCCCTGCAAGTGGAGGATGTGGTCAAGAAAGCATATGGTGTACTGGCCTTCATTAATAGAGGAATTGAGTTTAGGAGTTGGGAGGTAATGCTGCAACTTTATAAGACCCTTGTCAGACCCCACTTGGAGTATTGTGTGCAGTTCTGGTCACCTCACTATACGAAGGATGTGGAAGCTATTGAGAGGGTGCAGAAGAGATTTACAAGGATGTTGCCTGGATTGGGGGGCATGCCTTAAGAAGATAGGTTGAGAGAGCTAGGTCTCCTCTCTGGAGAGACGAAGGTTGAGAGGTGACCTGATAGAGGTTTATAAGATGTTGAGAGGAATAGATAGAGTGGATTCTCAGAGGCTATTTCCCAAGGCTGAAATGGTCGCTACAAGAGGACACAGGTTTAAGGTGCTGGAGGACAAGTACAGAGGAGATGTTAGGGGTAAGTTTTTCACTCAGAGTGTGGTGAGTGAGTGGAATCGGTTGCCGTCAGTGGTGGTAGAGGCGAACTCGCTGGGGTCTTTTAAGAGACTTCTGGATGAGTACATGGGATTTAATGAGATTGGGAGTTACAGATAGTTCTATGGCCTGGTAGGTATAGATATGATCGGCACAATTTGTGGGCCAAAGGGCCTGTTTGTGCTGTAGCGTTCTATCTTGCCTGGTATGACGGGTAGGTCTTATGAGGAAAGGCTAAGGGACTTGAAGTTATTTTCATTAGGGAGAAGGCGGCTAAGAGGTGACTTAATTGAGACATATAAGATAATCAGAGGGTTAGATAGGGTGGATAGTGAGAGCTTTTTTCCTCGGATGGAGATGGATTACACAAGAGGGCATAGCTTTAAATTAAGGAGAGGTAGTTATAGGACGGATGTTAGAGGTGGGTTCTTTACTCAGAGGGTAGTAAGGGCATGGAATGCCCTGCCTGCAGCAGTTGTGGACTCGTCAAGTTTAAGGGCGTTCAAATGGTCAATAGATAGGCATATGGATAGCATTGGAATAGTTTAGGTTAGAGGGTCATAAAATTGGTTCCATTGGTCGGCGCAACATCGAGGGCCAAAGGGCCTGTACCGTGCTGTTATGTTCTATGTTCTATCCTTTCTCCATCCAAATCACCATGCGTTATCTCAGCTATCCAATTCTTGCCCTATTATTCCCATCAATGCAACCCACAATCTCGAGTCAGGTCCTTCATCCATTGCACCACCTAGAATTCACAGAATTGTTACAGCGCAGAAAGCCATTTGCTCCATTGTGTATGCACTAGCTCTCTGAATGACCAAATCACACTGTTATTCTCATACCTTGCCCCGTAACTGCACGTCCTTTCTTTTCAGACACCAGTTTAATTGCTTTTTAACTATCCCGATTGAACCTGCCTTCACCACATTTTCAGGCATGCATTCCAGATCTTAACTATTCGGTGTGAAATGTTTTTCCTCATATAACCACTGCTTCTTTTGGCAATTACTTTGTATCTGTGCCCTCTTGTTCTCGATCCTGAATGGGAATAGTTCTTCTGTAACTACCCTGTCAATCCATACCCCTCATCATTTTGAATACTTCTATTAAATCTCAACCTTCTCTTCTCCAATAATAGGAAAATAGTCCCAGCTTCTCCAATATATTCACATAACTGAAGTTCTCATCCCTGAAAACATTCCCATATCTTTCTGCAGCATCTCCAATGCCTTCACATCCCTCTTAAAACATGCAGCCCAGAATTAGAAACAATACTCCAGTTGACACTAAATGAGAATCTTATACGAGTTCAACATAACCTCCTTGTTCTTGTACTCTATGCACATAGTAATAAAGCCTTTGATAGTGTATGCTTTATTAACCATTCTCTCAAATTGGCCTGCCATTTTTAATGGCTTATGCACTTTGTTCCTGCAATCCTTTAGAGTTTATACCTTTTATATTGTCCCTCCAAACAAAATAAATCACATTTCCCTGATTAAGTATCATCTGCCACTTCACCAACTTATCCATGTCCTTTGGAAGTTTTACAATATATTCCTCACAAATTCATAACATATGCAAATTGTGAGACTATGTCCTGGACATCGATATCTAGGCCATTATAGACTACAGAATATAGAACATTACAGCGCAGTACAGGCCCTTCGGCCCTCGATGTTGCGCCGGCCAGTGGACCCTCTAACCTAAGCTATTCCAATATCATCCATATGCCTATCCACCGAACATTTGAATGCCCCCAAAGTAGGCGAGTCCACAACTGCTGCAGGCAGGGCATTCCACGCTCTCACCACCCTCTGCATAAAGAACCTGCCTCTGACATCCGTCCTATAACTACCACCTCTTATTTTAAAGTTATGTCCCCTCGTGTTGGTCATCACCATCTGAGGAAAAAGGCTCTCACTATCCATCCTATCCAATCCCTTGATCATCTTATATGCCTCAATTAGGTCACCGCGTAACCTTCTTCTCTCTAATGAAAATAACCTCAGGTCCCTCAGCCTTTCCTCATAAGGCCTTCCCACCATACCAGGCAACATCCTGGTAAACCTCCTCTGCACCCTTTCCAATGCTTCCACATCTTTCTTATAATGCGGCGACCAGAACTGTACGCAATACTCCAAGTGCGGCCGCACCAGAGTTTTGTACAGTTGTAACATAACCTCACGGCTCCTAAATTCAATCCCTCTACCAATAAAAGCTAACACACCGTACGCCTTCTTAACAACTTTATCAACCTGGGTGCCAACTTTCAAAGAGCTATGTACTTGTACCCCAAGATCCCTCTGCTCGACAACACTATTAAGGGTCCTTCCATTAGCCCTATATTTCACATGCCTGTTATTCCTACCAAAGTGAATCACCTCACACTTATCCGTATTGAATTCCATTTGCCACCTCACGGCCCAGCTCTGCAACCTATCTATGTCCCTCTGCAAACTGTAACATCCATCCTCGCTGTCTACAACTCCCCCCACTTTGGTATCATCAGCAAATTTACTAATCCAACCCTCTACACCCTCATCTAGGTCATTTATAAAAATGACAAACAGCAGTGGCCCTAAAACAGATCCTTGAGGTACACCACTTGTAACTGCACTCCAGGTTGAATATTTCCCATCAACCACCACCCTCTGTCTTCTATCAGCTATGATGTAGAGATGCCGGCGTTGGACTGGGGTAAACTCAGTAAAGTTTTGCAACACCAATTTTAAATCCAACCAATTTATTTGATAGTAAATCCGCGAGCTTTCGACACTATGTTGTGCCTTCGTCAGGCAAATGCAGTGTTCTGATCTGCAGAGGCACTCATATCCACACAGACAGTTACAGATTGCTGATTAGAATGCGAATCCTTACATCTAACCTGCTATTCAAGTGTTAAAGTGGCTAACAATGTGTGTGAAGGGAATCCTGAGCATTGGTTAGAGAATTGTGTATTTTCTCCAGACAGCACAGTAAGTGAGGTTTTTTGCTAACCCAGGCAAGTTACGGGGGTTACAGATAGTGTGACATGAAGCCAAGATCCCTGTTAAGACCGTCCTCATGTGTGCGGAACTTGGCTATCAGTCTCTGCTCAGCAACTCTGCGCTGTCGTGTGTCACGAAGGCCCCCTTGAAGAACATTTACCCGCAGGTCGGAGGCCGAATGCCCATGACTGCTGAAGTGTTCGCCCACAGGAAGGGAACTGTTTTGCCTGGTGATTGTTGAGCGATGCTCATTCATCCGCTGTCGTAGTGTCTGCATGGTCTCCCCAATGTACCATGCTTCGGGACATCCTTTCTTGCAACGTATTAGGTAGACAACGTTGGCCGAGTTGCAAGAGTATGTACCGTGTACCTGGTGAATGGTATCCTCACGTTTGATGATGTCGTCCATGTCTACGATCTGGCATGTCTTGCAGAGGTTGCTGTGGCAGGGTTGTGTGGTATTGTGGTCACTGTTCTCCTGAAGGTTGGGTAGTTTGCTGCGAACAATGATCTGTTTAAGGTTGTGCGGTTGTCTGAAAGCAAGAAGTGGGGGGGGTGGGGATGGCCCTAGGAGATGTTCATCGTCATCGATGACAATGTTGAAGACTCCGGAGAAGATGTCGTAACTTCTCCGCTCCGGGGAAGTACTGGACAACAAAGGGTACTCTGTCCACCTTGTCCCGTGTTCGTCTTCTGAGGAGGTCAGTGCGGTTTATCGCTGTGGCACGTTGGAACTGTCGATCGATGAGTCGAGCGCCATATCCTGTTCTCACGAGGGCATCCTTCAGCGTCTGGAGGTGTCTGTCACGATCCTCCTCATCTGAGCAAATTCTGTGTATACGGAGGGCTTGTCCATAGGGAATGGCTTCTTTAACGTGTCTAGGGTGAAAGCTGGAGAAGTGGAGCATTGTGAGGTTGTCTGTCGGTTTTTGGTACAGTGAGGTACTGAGGTGACCGTCCTTGATGGAGATACGTGTGTCCAAGAATGCAACTGATTCTGGAGAATAGTCCATGGTGAGTCTGATGGTGGGATGGAACTTGTTGATATCATCATAGAACACTACAGCACAAACAGGCCCTTCGGCCCACAAGTTGTGCTGAACACATCAAAACCTACCCAGCCATAGACCTATCTATAACCCCCAATCCCACTGGATCCCATATACTCATACAGAAGTCTTTTAAAAGACCCCAGCGAGTTCGCTTCGACCACCACCGACGGCAGCCGATTCCATTCACTCACCACCCTCTGAGTGAAAAACGTTCCCCTAGCATCCCCTCTGTACTTGCTTCCCTGCACCTTAAATCTGTGCCCTCTCATCGTGACCATTTCAGCCCTGGGAAATAGTCTCTGAGAGTCCACCCTATCTAATCCTCTCAACATCTTGTAAACCTCTATCAGGTCGCCTCTCAACCTTCGTCTCTCCAGGGAGAACAGTCCCAGCTCCCTCAACCTGTCTTCATAAGGCATGCCTCCCAATCCAGGCAACATCCTTGTAAATCTCCTCTGCACCCTTTCAATAGCTTCCATGTCCTTCCTATAGTGAGGCGACCAGAACTGCGCACAGTACTCCAAGTGTGGTCTGACAAGGGTCCTATAAAGCTGCAGCATTACCTCCTGACTCCTGAACTCAATCCCTCGATGAATGAAGGCCAGTACACCGTAAGCTTTCTTAACCACATCCTCCACCTGGGAGGCCGATTTGAGAGTCTTATGGACCCGGACCCCAAGATCCCTCTGCTCTTCCACACAGCTAAGACTCCTACCTTTGATAGTGTACTCATTCATCCCGTTGGATCTGCCAAAATGGACCACAACACATTTATCCGCTTTGAAGTCCATCTGCCACTTCTCCGCCCAGTCTTGCATCCTGTCGATGTCATGCTGCAACTTCTGACATCCCTCCAGACCATCCACAACACCACTGACCTTCGTGTCATTGGCGAACTTACTCACCCATCCCTCCACTTCCTCATCCAGGTCATTTATGAAAATGACAAACAGCAAGGGTCCTAGAACAGATCCTTGGGGCACTTCACTGGTGACCGAAATACAGTTGTTTCAATGATTGTTCACCATGAGTCCAAAGGAAAAAGATGTCATCAATGTATCTAGTATACAACCTTGGTTGAAGATCTCGTGTAGTGATGAAATCTTGTTCGAACCTGTGCATGAAGATGTTGGCATACTGAAGTGCAAAGTTGGTCCCCATGACTGTTCCATGTGTCTGGATGAAAAGCTGATTGTTGAAGGTGAAGACATCGTGGTCCAAGATGAAGCAGATGAGTTGTAAAACTGCATCCGGAAACTGACAGTTGTTGGCATTGAGTACTGAGGCAGTTGCAGCAATACCATCGTCGTGGGGGATGTTGGCGTAGAGCGCCGAGACATCCATTGTGACAAGGAGTGTCCCTGGTTCAACTGCTTCATGCGTGCTGAGTTTCTGTAGGAAGTCCGTAGTGTCGCAACAAAAGCTGGGGGTTCTTTGTACAATGGGTTTCAGGATGCCCTCGATATAGGCAGAGAGGTTCTCACACAGGGTCCCATTTCCCGATACGATGGGACGGCCGGGTATGTTTGCCTTGTGTATCTTTGGGAGGCAGTAGAGATCTCCAATGCGGGGAGTACGTGGAATGAGAGCCCGGAGGGTTTTCTGAAGGTCCGGATCAAAGGTTTTGATCAGAGTGTTGAGTTGACGAGTGTGTTCTTTGGTCGGATCCGCTGGTAACTGTCTGTAGTGTTTCACATTTTTTAGTTGTCGGTACACTTCTTCACAGTAGTCCGTTCTGTTCAGTATGACGGTGGCGCCTCCTTTGTCTGCTGGTTTGATGACAATGTGGCGGTTGGTCTTGAGAGCACGGATGGCCTTGCTTTGTGCTTGGGTGATGTTCGGGACTGTCTTGTAAGTGCGGTTGATGAATCTGGTGTTCACGCACGTCCTGATGGCTTGGGCATACATGTCCAGTCAGGGGTAGCGGCCTTCCAGAGGAGTCCAATTGGATTCATTCCTCTTCGGTTGCTGCACTGCGGGTCCCTCTGTCGGCTGTTCTGGTTCATTAGCTATCTCATTGAGTCTGCTATTAGCCTCTTGGGGTTTGTGGAAGAACTCAAGCAGCCTCATTCGCCTGATGAATTCCTCTGTGTCCGCTGCAAGACTGATAGGGTCCATTTTGGTGGTGGGACATGTCTTCAACATGTCATTGATGACGATGAACATCTCGCTAGGGCCATCCCCACCCCCCACTTCTTGCTTTCAGACAACCGCACAACCTCAAACAGATCATTGTTCGCAGCAAACTACCCAACCTTCAGGAGAACAGTGACCACAATACCACACAAACCTGCCACAGCAACCTCTGCAAGACATGCCAGATCATAGACATGGACGACATCATCAAACGTGAGGATACCATTCACCAGGTACACGGTACATACTCTTGCAACTCAGCCAACGTTGTCTACCTAATACGTTGCAAGAAAGGATGTCCCGAAGCATGGTACATTGGGGAGACCATGCAGACACTACGACAGCGGATGAATGAGCATCGCTCAACAATCACCAGGCAAAACAGTTCCCTTCCTGTGGGCGAACACTTCAGCAGTCATGGGCATTCGCCCTCCGACCTGCGGGTAAATGTTCTTCAAGGGGGCTTTCGTGATACACGACAGCGCAGAGTCGCTGAGCAGAGACTGATAGCCAAGCTCCGCACACATGAGGACGGTCTTAACGGGGATCTTGGCTTCATGACACACTATCTGTAACCCCCGTAACTTGCCTGGGTTAGCAAAAAACCTCACTTACTGTGCTGTCTGGAGAAAATACACAATTCTCTAAACAATGCTCAGGATTCCCTTCACACACATTGTTAGCCACTTTAACACTTGAATAGCAGGTTAGATGTAAGGATTCGCATTCTAATCAGCAATCTGTAACTGTGTGGATATGAGTGCCTCTGCAGATCAGAACACTGCATTTGCCTGACGAAGGCACAACATAGTGTCGAAAGCTCGCGGATTTACTATCAAATAAATTGGTTGGATTTAAAATTGGTGTTGCAGAACTTTACTGATTCTATCAGCTAGCCAATTCCTAATCCAAACTGCTAAATCACCTTCAATCCCATGCATCTGCACTTTCTGCAGTAGCCTACCATGGGGAACGTTATCAAACGCTTTGCTAAAATCCATATACACTACATCAACTGCCTTACCCTTATCTACCTCTTTGGTCACCTCCTCAAAAAACTCAATAAGGTTTGTGAGACACGACCTACCCTTCACAAAACCGTGCTGACTATCCCTAATCAATTTATTCCTCTCTAGATGCTTATAAATCCTATCCCTTATAATTCTTTCCAAGACCTTGCCCACAACAGAAGTCAGGCTCACCGGTCTATAATTTCCAGGATGGTCCCTACTCCCCTTTTTGAACAAAGGGACAACATTTGCCATCCTCCAGTCTTCCGGCACTATACCTGTAGCTAACGACGACATGAAGATCAAAGCCAAAGGCTCTGCAATCTCCTCTCTAGCCTCCCAGAGAATCCTAGGGTAAATCCCATCTGGCCCAGGGGACTTATCAATTTTCATACCCTCAAGATTCGCTAACACCTCCTCCTTATGAACCTCAATCCTACCCAGTCTACAACCTGGTATCGCAGTATTCTCCCCGACAACATTGTCTTTCTCCTGCGTGAATACTGACGAAAAATACTCATTCAGTGTCTCTCCTATCTCCTCAGGCTCCACGCACAACTTCCCACTGCTATCTCTGACTGGCCCTAATCTTGCCCTAACCAATCTTTTATTATTTATATACCTGTAAAAAGCTTTAGGATTCTCCTTAATCCTATCCGCCAAAGTCTTCTCGTGTCCTCTTCTAGCTCTTCTCAACTCCCTCTTTAGCTCCTTCCTGGCTGATTTATAGCTCTCCATTGCCCTAACTGAGCCTTCACGTCTCATCATTATATAAGCCTCCTTCTTCCTCTTCACCAGAGATTCAACTTCCCTAGTACACCATGGTTCCCTCACTCGACCACTTCCTCCCTGCCTGGCAGGTACATATTCATTAAGGACATGCAGAAGCTGTTCCTTAAATATGCTCCACATTTCAGATGTCCCCAGCCCCTGCAATTTCCTGCTCCACCCTATGCATCCTAAATCTCTCCTAATAGCCTCATAATTACCTTTCCCCCAGCTATAACTACTGTTATTCGGTACGTGCCCATCCCTTTCCATCACTAAGGTAAACGTAACCGAATTGTGGTCACTATCACCAAAGTGCACACCCACCTCCAAGTCTAACACCTGGTCTGGTTCATTACCCAGTACCAAATCCAATATAGCCTCGCCTCTTGTTGGCCTATCTACATACTGAGTCATGAAACCTTCCTGCACACATTGAACAAAAACTGACCCCTCTAACGTACTTGAACTATAGCTTTTCCAATCGATATTAGAAAAGTTAAAGTCCCCCATTACAACTACCCTGTTACTTTCACACCTATCCAGGATCAACTTTGCAATCCCTTCCTCTACTTCTCTGGAACTTTAATATACTTCAAGAAGAGCAAGGATCTCAACACTGACTATTGGGGAACTCCACTACAAATTGCCCTCCTGTGTGAAGAATATTGCTGTTTCTGAACAGAATCATACAATCCCTAGAAGGCAGAATGAGACTATTTGGCCTATCGAGTCTGCTCCAACAACAATACTATTCAGGTCCTCTTCCTGTAACCCCATGTATTTACCCTGCCAGTCCCTCTGACAGTAAGTGGCAATTTAGCATGGCCAATCAACCTAATCTGCACATCTCTGGAGTGTGGGAGCAAACCAAAGCACCCGGAGGAAACCCATGCAGATACAGGAAGAATATGCAGACTCCATACAATCACCCAAGGCCGGGATCAATCTTGAGTTCCTGACGCTGTGAAACAGCAGTGTTAACTGTCTTAAGTAATTCCAGCTCATTTCAAATCATGCTGCAATAGACCAAGAATTTCCATTATCAACTACAATCTGTTTCCATCACTAGGTCAATTTCATATTCACATTACCACTGTCCCTTTTTACTCCATGAACCATAACTTTATTCTCACGCTTGTTGTGCAGAACTTTATTAAATGCCTTTTGGAACACCATGTACATCCATCAACAGCATTTCCCTCATTGACCCCCTCAGTTATCTTTAACACAGTTTTCTGGTAACAAATCTATGCCAACTTTCCTTGTTTAACCCATATCTGACCATGCGATTACTGATCTTGTCCCGAATTACTGTTTGTATAAGTTACCACCAAAGTTAAACTGACTGGCCTGTAATTGCTGGGCTTATCTTCTACACCCTTCCTCCTCTGACCTATCTCAGGATTGTCACAGTGCAGGAGATGACCATTTGGCCCACTGTGTCTGCACCAGCTCTCCAAACAAGTAACACCACTTTGTGTCACTCCCTCACACCTCTGCATACTGTTTCTATTCAAATAAAGATCATTAGTAAACTAGATGGGTCTTTACAACTATTGAATATTAGTTTTTAAAAAATATATATTTGAAGTTCCCCCACTTCTCATGGTGGGATTTGAAGCTGTGTCCAGTATTTGTGTCACCACAGCCAGTCTCAGTGCCTGACATTTAGCCTGGGAAAGCAGTCCTCCTGCTCTGTACTGTCAGTGCACTACTAACCGTCCCCCCACCCCATTCATCTATCTCCCTAACCATCCATTTCCACACACATTCCCCCTCTCTCCCCCTCACACACCCTCTCTCCCCCTCACACACACACATTCCCTCTCTCTTTCCCTCACACACACACATTCCCTCTCTCTTTCCCTCACACATTCCCTCTCTATTTTTTTCTCACCGACATTCGGACATGTTCAAATCGCCGCCGCGGCCGTTGAGGAATCTCGATTTCTATTGGCTGCCACTCAACGGCTTCTGCTCCGATTGGATCATTTGAAATCAAATCGAGTTCGCGCGCCTCCCATGCGCAACCCGCAAGCATCATGGGAAATGTAGTTCCAGTTCCCCTCCCGAGTCAACTATATTTCCCAGAGTGCTCTCGGGCACTCACCTCGGGATTTAAAGGTGAACTGCACTGAAACAGCAACCCTCAGTCACTGATGACTAACAGTGTCCTTCGAATTGAGACCAGCAGAATTCCAGGCATGATGTGCCCAGGAGTATGAAAAAATACCTGGCGAATGACATCCATAAGAAGTCTCAACACCAGGCTAAAGTCCAACTTTATCTGGTAGCAAAAGCCCCTAGCTTTCGGAGCGCTGCTCCTTCATTAAGTGAGTGGGATTTCAGTTACAAACAAGGCATATAAACTCACAACCTGATACAAACTTGTTGGACTTTAACCTGGTGTTGTCGGTAAGAATACTTCTTACTGTGTTTACTCCAGTCCAACACCGGCATCTTCACATCATGAATGACATCAAGTCCTAATGGCCATTTGGACAGCTGATGTGGAGCAGTGGGCCAAATAGCCTCCTTATGCCATCACAATTCTGGTAACCCCAAAAAATTCATCCTAATAATGACTCTATACTTGAGTCAGGCACTATCAGAAAAAATAGTCCAAGGAAGAGCCATATTTTACACAAATGTTAGCCATAGCTGATGTCCAAGCTGCTGAGTTTTTCCAGCACTTTATGCTATCATTTTAGATTGCCAGCATCAACAATGTTACATTAGCCCTAGTTTCCCAATTTTTTTTTTCACATATCTCTATTTCCTCATACCAGGCCGTATCCTATTTCTGTAGAGTGCTACCAATCTTATAGTGTGGAGCCCAAAACAGCAGGCAGTGCTCCAACAGTCACAGCAGTGACAAAGATATATCCAATGGTTCATCTACTGAGCCCATATGGGTAGAACTGTGAAATAAGGGAGAGATCATTTTGATAGTATGGTCTCCCAAATAGTCAGTGGGAACTTGAGGAACAAATATGTAAAAGAGATTAGTAATAGTGCCAAGAAAAATAGGGTAGTAATAGTAGGGGACTTTTAATTTTTCCAACATTGACTCGGACAGCCGTAGTGTTAGGAGCTTAAATGGAGAAAAATTTGTTGCCATGTACTCAGGAGGAATTTCTTATTCGATATTTGGATGGCCCGACTAGACAGGGGGCAAAACTTGAACTCTTCTTGGGAAATAAGGAAGGACAGGTGACAGAAGAGCTAGTAATGGATCACTTTGTGATGTTAAGAAACTTGGGGAAATAAATAG